>CM068757.1:0-2500 GCA_035084275.1 Hydrolagus colliei
TCTAACCCTAACCCTAACCCTAACCCTAACCCTAACCCTAAGGATGGCATTGTTCTAACCCTAACCCTAACCCCTAACCCTAACCCTAACCCTAACCCTAACCCTAACCCTAACCCTAACCCTAACCCCTACCCTCACCTAACCCTAACCCTAACCCTACCCTACCCTAACCCTAACCCACCCTAACCCAACCTAACCCTAACCCTAACCCTAACCCTAACCCTAACCCTAACCCTAACCCTAACCCTAACCCTAACCCTAACCCTAACCCTAACCCTAACCCTAACCCTAACCCTAACCCTAACCCTAACCCTAACCCCTAACCCTAACCCACCCTAACCCTAACCCTAACCCTAACCCTAACCCTAACCCTAACCCTAACCCTAACCCTAACCCTAACCCTAACCCTAACCCTAACCCTAACCCTAACCCTAACCCTAACCCTAACCCTAACCCTAACCCTAACCCTAACCCTAACCCTAACCCTAACCCTAACCCTAACCCTAACCCTAACCCTAACCCTAACCCTAACCCTAACCCTAACCCTAACCCTAACCCTAACCCTAACCCTAACCCTAACCCTAACCCTAACCCTAACCCTAACCCTAACCCTAACCCTAACCCTAACCCTAACCCTAACCCTAACCCTAACCCTAACCCTAACCCTAACCCTAACCCTAACCCTAACCCTAACCCTAACCCTAACCCTAACCCTAACCCTAACCCTAACCCTAACCCTAACCCTAACCCTAACCCTAACCCTAACCCTAACCCTAACCCTAACCCTAACCCTAACCCTAACCCTAACCCTAACCCTAACCCTAACCCTAACCCTAACCCTAACCCTAACCCTAACCCTAACCCTAACCCTAACCCTAACCCTAACCCTAACCCTAACCCTAACCCTAACCCTAACCCTAACCCTAACCCTAACCCTAACCCTAACCCTAACCCTAACCCTAACCCTAACCCTAACCCTAACCCTAACCCTAACCCTAACCCTAACCCTAACCCTAACCCTAACCCTAACCCTAACCCTAACCCTAACCCTAACCCTAACCCTAACCCTAACCCTAACCCTAACCCTAACCCTAACCCTAACCCTAACCCTAACCCTAACCCTAACCCTAACCCTAACCCTAACCCTAACCCTAACCCTAACCCTAACCCTAACCCTAACCCTAACCCTAACCCTAACCCTAACCCTAACCCTAACCCTAACCCTAACCCTAACCCTAACCCTAACCCTAACCCTAACCCTAACCCTAACCCTAACCCTAACCCTAACCCTAACCCTAACCCTAACCCTAACCCTAACCCTAACCCTAACCCTAACCCTAACCCTAACCCTAACCCTAACCCTAACCCTAACCCTAACCCTAACCCTAACCCTAACCCTAACCCTAACCCTAACCCTAACCCTAACCCTAACCCTAACCCTAACCCTAACCCTAACCCTAACCCTAACCCTAACCCTAACCCTAACCCTAACCCTAACCCTAACCCTAACCCTAACCCTAACCCAACCCTAACCCTAACCCTAACCCTAACCCTAACCCTAACCCTAACCCTAACCCTAACCCTAACCCTAACCCTAACCCTAACCCTAACCCTAACCCTAACCCTAACCCTAACCCTAACCCTAACCCTAACCCTAACCCTAACCCTAACCCTAACCCTAACCCTAACCCTAACCCTAACCCTAACCCTAACCCTAACCCTAACCCTAACCCTAACCCTAACCCTAACCCTAACCCTAACCCTAACCCTAACCCTAACCCTAACCCTAACCCTAACCCTAACCCTAACCCTAACCCTAACCCTAACCCTAACCCTAACCCTAACCCTAACCCTAACCCTAACCCTAACCCTAACCCTAACCCTAACCCTAACCCTAACCCTAACCCTAACCCTAACCCTAACCCTAACCCTAACCCTAACCCTAACCCTAACCCTAACCCTAACCCTAACCCTAACCCTAACCCTAACCCTAACCCTAACCCTAACCCTAACCCTAACCCTAACCCTAACCCTAACCCTAACCCTAACCCTAACCCTAACCCTAACCCTAACCCTAACCCTAACCCTAACCCTAACCCTAACCCTAACCCTAACCCTAACCCTAACCCTAACCCTAACCCTAACCCTAACCCTAACCCTAACCCTAACCCTAACCCTAACCCTAACCCTAACCCTAACCCTAACCCTAACCCTAACCCTAACCCTAACCCTAACCCTAACCCTAACCCTAACCCTAACCCTAACCCTAACCCTAACCCTAACCCTAACCCTAACCCTAACCCTAACCCTAACCCTAACCCTAACCCTAACCCTAACCCTAACCCTAACCCTAACCCTAACCCTAACCCTAACCCTAACCCTAACCCTAACCCTAACCCTAACCCTAACCCTAACCCTAACCCTAACCCTAACCCTAACCCTAACCCTAACCCTAACCCTAACCCTAACCCTAACCCTAACCCTAACCCTAACCCTAACC
>CM068757.1:7500-150429 GCA_035084275.1 Hydrolagus colliei
GAAAACTTGTCTCCCATTAGCACAGGTTTCCACCCCGCCCCCCCCCCCCCCCCTCCCCATCTGTGAGAGAGTTAGTAAATTTCCCTGACCTGCAATTTAACCAGAGTTGAGGCTCATATGTGTTAGGGTGTCAGACATCCAGCATGGAGTCCACATAGTGTTGCCAAACCTCTGGGGTGTGGAAAGGTGCCAGAGAGGGAAAGGGCATAATAGCTTTAGTTGGCACCGTTAGGTTTCCGCTATTACACTCAACCAACCTATTCCATGAATCAAATCCCGAGGAGCTGAAGCTACAAGGAAAGGAAGAAAAACGGTGTAAGTTTCAGACAAACCTTGGGTTTGGTTGACAGCTGACGTGAAGCCCTGAGTGAATAAGGGAGGAACGGGCTCCAGGTCAACTTCTGATCCCAGCCAAGCAATATCCTCCTCACTCCTCGTCAAACCTCGAAATGATGAAACAAGTGAGAGAAATTAATCCGCAAATACAACAAATTATACCATGTCACACAAACAAACATCAAGTTAAACCAGCAACACTATGATCGAGAGAGATCTGGGACTATCCCTTCTCTGCTTCCACAGAGAAGAGAAACACCATTGTGATTTACAGTCCACCCGAAAGACAAGTGCAGACTTGAACTGACTCAACCAAGTCAGCAACCGCAACCGTGATCCCATCTCCCTGCGTCTAACTAACTACACCCACCCAGCCTGCACAGGAACCGATTCTCCGCTGCCACACATTGCCGGTCGCTAGCAAACCAGCCGTGCAAGCTGCTCCGAGCCGGTCCTGGCGGCGACTGACCCGAGGTAACTGCGCTGAGCCAGGCCCGACAGACGCCAATGCTCCACCAGTGAGTGCACAACCTCAATCACTCGCTGTATTCTCTAGATTGGGCTACAATTTAGCGTGAGTTGGCACCGTGAAGTTCCCACTATTACAGAAAGTGAGAGAAAGAAAGAATAAGTTTCAGACGTACCCTGGGTTTGGTTGATGGTGGAGGTGAAGCCCAGAGATGGACAAGGCAGAGAGAGGGACCGGCTCCAGGTCAACTTCTGGTCCCAGCCAAGCAAAGTAGCAGCCTCCTCAATCCTCGAAATGATTAAACAAGAGCGAGAGAAATTCATCCATAAATACAACAAATTATACCATCTTACACACACACAAACATCAAGTCAAAGTAACAACACTAGGATCGAGAGGGGTCTGGGACTATCCCTTCACCACCAGCACAGAGAAGAGAAACACCATTGCACCATTGTGATTTACAGTCCACCCGAAAGACAAGTGCAGACTTGAACTGACCCAACCAAGTCAGCGACCGCAACCGTGATCCCATCTGCCTGCGTCTAACTAACTACACCCACCCAGCCTGTACAGGAACCGACTCTCCGCTGCCACACATTGCCGGTCGCTAGCAAACCAGCCGTGCAAGCTGCTCCGAGCCGGTCCTGGCGGCGACTGACCCGAGGTTACTGCACTGAGCCAGGCCCGACAGACGCCAATGCTCCACCAGTGAGTGCACAACCTCAATCACTCACTGTATTCTCTAGATTGGGCTACAATTTAGCGTGAGTTGGCACCGTGAGGTTCCCACTATTAGAGAGAGAGAGAGAAAGAATACGTTTCAGACGTACCTTAGGTTGGTGGATGGCTGAGATGAAGCCCATAGGTGGACAAGGCAAGGGGACCAGCTCCAGGTCAACTTCTCGTCCCAGCCAAGTAAGAAACAGGAGCCTCCTCACTCATCGTCAAACCTCGAAATAAAGAAACAAGAGCGAGAGAAATTAATCCGTATATACAACAAATTATACCATCTCACACACACACAAACATCAAGTCAAACTCGCAACACTAGGATCGAGATGGATCTGGGACTATCCCTTCACCAGCCCCACAGAGAAGAGAATAACTATTGTGATTTACAGTCCACCCGAAAGACAAGTGCAGACTTGAACTGACTCAGCCAAGTCAGCAACCGCAACCGTGATCACATCTGCCTGCGTCTAAATAACTACACCCACCCAGCCTGTACAGGAACCGACTCTCCGCAGCCACACATTGCCGGTCGCTAGCAAACCAGCCGTGCTAGCTGCTCCGAGCCGGTCCTGGCGGCGACTGACCCGAGGTAACTGCACTGAGCCAGGCCTGACAGACGCCAATGCTCCACCAGTGAGGGCACAACCTCAATCACTCCCTGTATTCTCTAGATTGGGCTACAATTTAGCGTGAGTTGGCACCGTGAAGTTCCCACTATTACAGAAAGTGAGCGAAAGAAAGAATAAGTTTCAGACGTACCCTGGGTTTGGTTGATGGTGGAGGTGAAGCCCAGAGATGGACAAGGCAGAGAGAGGGACCGGCTGCAGGTCAACTTCTGGTCCCAGCCAAGCAAAGTAGCAGCCTCCTCAATCCTCGAAATGATTAAACAAGAGCGAGAGAAATTCATCCATAAATACAACAAATTATACCATCTTACACACACACAAACATCAAGTCAAAGTAGCAACACTAGGATCGAGAGGGGTCTGGGACTATCCCTTCACCACCAGCACAGAGAAGAGAAACACCATTGCACCATTGTGATTTACAGTCCACCCGAAAGACAAGTGCAGAGACTTGAACTGACTCAACCAAGTCAGCGACTCCAACCGTGATCCCATCTGCCTGCGTCTAACTAACGACACCCACCCAGCCTGTACAGGAACCGACTCTCCGCAGCCACACATTGCCGGTCGCTAGCAAACCAGCCGTGCAAGCTGCTCCGAGCCGGTCCTGGCGGCGACTGACCCGAGGTAACTGCACTGAGCCAGGCCCGACAGACGCCAATGCTCCACCAGTGAGTGCACAACCTCAATCACTCACTGTATTCTCTAGATTGGGCTACAATTTAGCGTGAGTTGGCACCGTGAGGTTCCCACTATTAGAGAGAGAGAGAGAAAGAATACGTTTCAGACGTACCTTAGGTTGGTGGATGGCTGAGATGAAGCCCATAGGTGGACAAGGCAGGGGGACCAGCTCCAGGTCAACTTCTCGTCCCAGCCAAGTAAGAAACAGGAGCCTCCTCACTCATCGTCAAATCTCGAAATAAAGAAACAAGAGCGAGAGAAATTAATCCGTATATACAACAAATTATACCATCTCACACACACACAAACATCAAGTCAAACTCGCAACACTAGGATCGAGATGGATCTGGGACTATCCCTTCACCAGCCCCACAGAGAAGAGAATAACTATTGTGATTTACAGTCCACCCGAAAGACAAGTGCAGACTTGAACTGACTCAACCAAGTCAGCAACCGCAACCGTGATCCCATCTGCCTGCGTCTAAATAACTACACCCACCCAGCCTGTACAGGAACCGACTCTCCGCAGCCACACATTGCCGGTCGCTAGCAAACCAGCCGTGCTAGCTGCTCCGAGCCGGTCCTGGCGGCGACTGACCCGAGGTAACTGCGCTGAGCCAGGCCCGACAGACGCCAATGCTCCACCAGTGAGGGCACAACCTCAATCACTCCCTGTATTCTCTAGATTGGGCTACAATTTAGCGTGAGTTGGCACCGTGAAGTTCCCACTATTACAGAAAGTGAGCGAAAGAAAGAATAAGTTTCAGACGTACCCTGGGTTTGGTTGATGGTGGAGGTGAAGCCCAGAGATGGACAAGGCAGAGAGAGGGACCGGCTCCAGGTCAACTTCTGGTCCCAGCCAAGCAAAGTAGCAGCCTCCTCAATCCTCGAAATGATTAAACAAGAGCGAGAGAAATTCATCCATAAATACAACAAATTATACCATCTTACACACACACAAACATCAAGTCAAAGTAGCAACACTAGGATCGAGAGGGGTCTGGGACTATCCCTTCACCACCAGCACAGAGAAGAGAAACACCATTGCACCATTGTGATTTACAGTCCACCCGAAAGACAAGTGCAGAGACTTGAACTGACTCAACCAAGTCAGCGACTCCAACCGTGATCCCATCTGCCTGCGTCTAACTAACGACACCCACCCAGCCTGTACAGGAACCGATTCTCCGCAGCCACACATTGCCGGTCGCTAGCAAACCAGCCGTGCAAGCTGCTCCGAGCCGGTCCTGGCGGCGACTGACCCGAGGTAACTGCACTGAGCCAGGCCCGACAGACGCCAATGCTCCACCAGTGAGTGCACAACCTCAATCACTCACTGTATTCTCTAGATTGGGCTACAATTTAGCGTGAGTTGGCACCGTGAGGTTCCCACTATTAGAGAGAGAGAGAGAAAGAATACGTTTCAGACGTACCTTAGGTTGGTGGATGGCTGAGATGAAGCCCATAAGTGGACAAGGCAGGGGGACCAGCTCCAGGTCAACTTCTCGTCCCAGCCAAGTAAGAAACAGGAGCCTCCTCACTCATCGTCAAACCTCGAAATAAAGAAACAAGAGCGAGAGAAATTAATCTGTATATACAACAAATTATACCATCTCACACACACACAAACATCAAGTCAAACTCGCAACACTAGGATCGAGATGGATCTGGGACTATCCCTTCACCAGCCCCACAGAGAAGAGAATAACTATTGTGATTTACAGTCCACCCGAAAGACAAGTGCAGACTTGAACTGACTCAACCAAGTCAGCAACCGCAACCGTGATCCCATCTGCCTGCGTCTAACTAACTACACCCACCCAGCCTGCACAGGAACCGACTCTCCGCTGCCACACATTGCCGGTCGCTAGCAAACCAGCCGTGCAAGCTGCTCCGAGCCGGTCCTGGCGGCGACTGACCCGAGGTAACTGCGCTGAGCCAGGCCCGACAGACGCCAATGCTCCACCAGTGAGTGCACAACCTCAATCACTCGCTGTATTCTCTAGATTGGGCTACAATTTAGCGTGAGTTGGCACCGTGAAGTTCCCACTATTACAGAAAGTGAGAGAAAGAAAGAATAAGTTTCAGACGTACCCTGGGTTTGGTTGATGGTGGAGGTGAAGCCCAGAGATGGACAAGGCAGAGAGAGGGACCGGCTCCAGGTCAACTTCTGGTCCCAGCCAAGCAAAGTAGCAGCCTCCTCAATCCTCGAAATGATTAAACAAGAGCGAGAGAAATTCATCCATAAATACAACAAATTATACCATCTTACACACACACAAACATCAAGTCAAAGTAGAAACACTAGGATCGAGAGGGGTCTGGGACTATCCCTTCACCACCAGCACAGAGAAGAGAAACACCATTGCACCATTGTGATTTACAGTCCACCCGAAAGACAAGTGCAGACTTGAACTGACTCAACCAAGTCAGCAACCGCAACCGTGATCCCATCTGCCTGCGTCTAACTAACTACACCCACCCAGCCTGTACAGGAACCGACTCTCCGCAGCCACACATTGCCGGTCGCTAGCAAACCAGCCGTGCAAGCTGCTCCGAGCCGGTCCTGGCGGCGACTGACCCGAAGTAACTGCACTGAGCCAGGCCCGACAGACGCCAATGCTCCAACAGTGAGTGCACAACCTCAATCACTCCCTGTATTCTCTAGATTGGGCTACAATTTAGCTTGAGTTGGCACCGTGAAGTTCCCACTATTACAGAAAGTGAGAGAAAGAAAGAATAAGTTTCAGACGTACCCTGGGTTTGGTTGATGGTGGAGGTGAAGCCCAGAGATGGACAAGGCAGAGAGAGGGACCGGCTCCAGGTCAACTTCTGGTCCCAGCCAAGCAAAGTAGCAGCCTCCTCAATCCTCGAAATGATTAAACAAGAGCGAGAGAAATTCATCCATAAATACAACAAATTATACCATCTTACACACACACAAACATCAAGTCAAAGTAGAAACAATAGGATCGAGAGATGTCTGGGACTATCCCTTCACCACCAGCACAGAGAAGAGAAACACCATTGCACCATTGTGATTTACAGTCCACCAGAAAGACAAGTGCAGACTTGAACTGACTCAACCAAGTCAGCGACTCCAACCGTGATCCCATCTGCCTGCGTCTAACTAACGACACCCACCCAGCCTGTACAGGAACCGACTCTCCGCAGCCACACATTGCCGGTCGCTAGCAAACCAGCCGTGCAAGCTGCTCCGAGCCGGTCCTGGCGGCGACTGACCCGAGGTAACTGCACTGAGCCAGGCCCGACAGACGCCAATGCTCCACCAGTGAGTGCACAACCTCAATCACTCACTGTATTCTCTAGATTGGGCTACAATTTAGCGTGAGTTGGCACCGTGAGGTTCCCACTATTACAGAGAGAGAGAGAAATAATACGTTTCAGACGTACCTTAGGTTGGTGGATGGCTGAGATGAAGCCCATAGGTGGACAAGGCAGGGGGACCAGCTCCAGGTCAACTTCTCGTCCCAGCCAAGTAAGAAACAGGAGCCTCCTCACTCATCGTCAAATCTCGAAATAAAGAAACAAGAGCGAGAGAAATTAATCCGTATAAACAAATTATACCATCTCACACACACACAAACATCAAGTCAAACTCGCAACACTAGGATCGAGATGGATCTGGGACTATCCCTTCACCAGCCCCACAGAGAAGAGAATAACTATTGTGATTTACAGTCCACCCGAAAGACAAGTGCAGACTTGAACTGACTCAACCAAGTCAGCAACCGCAACCGTGATCCCATCTGCCTGCGTCTAACTAACTACACCCACCCAGCCTGCACAGGAACCGACTCTCCGCTGCCACACATTGCCGGTCGCTAGCAAACCAGCCGTGCAAGCTGCTCCGAGCCGGTCCTGGCGGCGACTGACCCGAGGTAACTGCGCTGAGCCAGGCCCGACAGACGCCAATGCTCCACCAGTGAGTGCACAACCTCAATCACTCGCTGTATTCTCTAGATTGGGCTACAATTTAGCGTGAGTTGGCACCGTGAAGTTCCCACTATTACAGAAAGTGAGAGAAAGAAAGAATAAGTTTCAGACGTACCCTGGGTTTGGTTGATGGTGGAGGTGAAGCCCAGAGATGGACAAGGCAGAGAGAGGGACCGGCTCCAGGTCAACTTCTGGTCCCAGCCAAGCAAAGTAGCAGCCTCCTCAATCCTCGAAATGATTAAACAAGAGCGAGAGAAATTCATCCATAAATACAACAAATTATACCATCTTACACACACACAAACATCAAGTCAAAGTAGAAACACTAGGATCGAGAGGGGTCTGGGACTATCCCTTCACCACCAGCACAGAGAAGAGAAACACCATTGCACCATTGTGATTTACAGTCCACCCGAAAGACAAGTGCAGACTTGAACTGACTCAACCAAGTCAGCAACCGCAACCGTGATCCCATCTGCCTGCGTCTAACTAACTACACCCACCCAGCCTGTACAGGAACCGACTCTCCGCAGCCACACATTGCCGGTCGCTAGCAAACCAGCCGTGCAAGCTGCTCCGAGCCGGTCCTGGCGGCGACTGACCCGAAGTAACTGCACTGAGCCAGGCCCGACAGACGCCAATGCTCCAACAGTGAGTGCACAACCTCAATCACTCCCTGTATTCTCTAGATTGGGCTACAATTTAGCTTGAGTTGGCACCGTGAAGTTCCCACTATTACAGAAAGTGAGAGAAAGAAAGAATAAGTTTCAGACGTACCCTGGGTTTGGTTGATGGTGGAGGTGAAGCCCAGAGATGGACAAGGCAGAGAGAGGGACCGGCTCCAGGTCAACTTCTGGTCCCAGCCAAGCAAAGTAGCAGCCTCCTCAATCCTCGAAATGATTAAACAAGAGCGAGAGAAATTCATCCATAAATACAACAAATTATACCATCTTACACACACACAAACATCAAGTCAAAGTAGAAACAATAGGATCGAGAGATGTCTGGGACTATCCCTTCACCACCAGCACAGAGAAGAGAAACACCATTGCACCATTGTGATTTACAGTCCACCAGAAAGACAAGTGCAGACTTGAACTGACTCAACCAAGTCAGCGACTCCAACCGTGATCCCATCTGCCTGCGTCTAACTAACGACACCCACCCAGCCTGTACAGGAACCGACTCTCCGCAGCCACACATTGCCGGTCGCTAGCAAACCAGCCGTGCAAGCTGCTCTGAGCCGGTCCTGGCGGCGACTGACCCGAGGTAACTGCACTGAGCCAGGCCCGACAGACGCCAATGCTCCACCAGTGAGTGCACAACCTCAATCACTCACTGTATTCTCTAGATTGGGCTACAATTTAGCGTGAGTTGGCACCGTGAGGTTCCCACTATTACAGAGAGAGAGAGAAATAATACGTTTCAGACGTACCTTAGGTTGGTGGATGGCTGAGATGAAGCCCATAGGTGGACAAGGCAGGGGGACCAGCTCCAGGTCAACTTCTCGTCCCAGCCAAGTAAGAAACAGGAGCCTCCTCACTCATCGTCAAATCTCGAAATAAAGAAACAAGAGCGAGAGAAATTAATCCGTATAAACAAATTATACCATCTCACACACACACAAACATCAAGTCAAACTCGCAACACTAGGATCGAGATGGATCTGGGACTATCCCTTCACCAGCCCCACAGAGAAGAGAATAACTATTGTGATTTACAGTCCACCCGAAAGACAAGTGCAGACTTGAACTGACTCAACCAAGTCAGCAACCGCAACCGTGATCCCATCTGCCTGCGTCTAACTAACTACACCCACCCAGCCTGCACAGGAACCGACTCTCCGCTGCCACACATTGCCGGTCGCTAGCAAACCAGCCGTGCAAGCTGCTCCGAGCCGGTCCTGGCGGCGACTGACCCGAGGTAACTGCGCTGAGCCAGGCCCGACAGACGCCAATGCTCCACCAGTGAGTGCACAACCTCAATCACTCGCTGTATTCTCTAGATTGGGCTACAATTTAGCGTGAGTTGGCACCGTGAAGTTCCCACTATTACAGAAAGTGAGAGAAAGAAAGAATAAGTTTCAGACGTACCCTGGGTTTGGTTGATGGTGGAGGTGAAGCCCAGAGATGGACAAGGCAGAGAGAGGGACCGGCTCCAGGTCAACTTCTGGTCCCAGCCAAGCAAAGTAGCAGCCTCCTCAATCCTCGAAATGATTAAACAAGAGCGAGAGAAATTCATCCATAAATACAACAAATTATACCATCTTACACACACACAAACATCAAGTCAAAGTAGAAACACTAGGATCGAGAGGGGTCTGGGACTATCCCTTCACCACCAGCACAGAGAAGAGAAACACCATTGCACCATTGTGATTTACAGTCCACCCGAAAGACAAGTGCAGACTTGAACTGACTCAACCAAGTCAGCAACCGCAACCGTGATCCCATCTGCCTGCGTCTAACTAACTACACCCACCCAGCCTGTACAGGAACCGACTCTCCGCAGCCACACATTGCCGGTCGCTAGCAAACCAGCCGTGCAAGCTGCTCCGAGCCGGTCCTGGCGGCGACTGACCCGAAGTAACTGCACTGAGCCAGGCCCGACAGACGCCAATGCTCCACCAGTGAGGGCACAACCTCAATCACTCACTGTATTCTCTAGATTGGGCTACAATTTAGCGTGAGTTGGCACCGTGAGGTTCCCACTATTAGAGAGAGAGAGAGAAAGAATACGTTTCAGACGTACCTTAGGTTGGTGGATGGCTGAGATGAAGCCCATAGGTGGACAAGGCAGGGGGACCAGCTCCAGGTCAACTTCTCGTCCCAGCCAAGTAAGAAACAGGAGCCTCCTCACTCATCGTCAAACCTCGAAATAAAGAAACAAGAGCGAGAGAAATTAATCTGTATATACAACAAATTATACCATCTCACACACACACAAACATCAAGTCAAACTCGCAACACTAGGATCGAGATGGATCTGGGACTATCCCTTCACCAGCCCCACAGAGAAGAGAATAACTATTGTGATTTACAGTCCACCCGAAAGACAAGTGCAGACTTGAACTGACTCAACCAAGTCAGCAACCGCAACCGTGATCCCATCTCCCTGCGTCTAACTAACTACACCCACCCAGCCTGCACAGGAACCGACTCTCCGCTGCCACACATTGCCGGTCGCTAGCAAACCAGCCGTGCAAGCTGCTCCGAGCCGGTCCTGGCGGCGACTGACCCGAGGTAACTGCGCTGAGCCAGGCCCGACAGACGCCAATGCTCCACCAGTGAGTGCACAACCTCAATCACTCGCTGTATTCTCTAGATTGGGCTACAATTTAGCGTGAGTTGGCACCGTGAAGTTCCCACTATTACAGAAAGTGAGAGAAAGAAAGAATAAGTTTCAGACGTACCCTGGGTTTGGTTGATGGTGGAGGTGAAGCCCAGAGATGGACAAGGCAGAGAGAGGGACCGGCTCCAGGTCAACTTCTGGTCCCAGCCAAGCAAAGTAGCAGCCTCCTCAATCCTCGAAATGATTAAACAAGAGCGAGAGAAATTCATCCATAAATACAACAAATTATACCATCTTACACACACACAAACATCAAGTCAAAGTAGAAACACTAGGATCGAGAGGGGTCTGGGACTATCCCTTCACCACCAGCACAGAGAAGAGAAACACCATTGCACCATTGTGATTTACAGTCCACCCGAAAGACAAGTGCAGACTTGAACTGACTCAACCAAGTCAGCAACCGCAACCGTGATCCCATCTGCCTGCGTCTAACTAACTACACCCACCCAGCCTGTACAGGAACCGACTCTCCGCAGCCACACATTGCCGGTCGCTAGCAAACCAGCCGTGCAAGCTGCTCCGAGCCGGTCCTGGCGGCGACTGACCCGAAGTAACTGCACTGAGCCAGGCCCGACAGACGCCAATGCTCCACCAGTGAGGGCACAACCTCAATCACTCCCTGTATTCTCTAGATTGGGCTACAATTTAGCTTGAGTTGGCACCGTGAAGTTCCCACTATTACAGAAAGTGAGAGAAAGAAAGAATAAGTTTCAGACGTACCCTGGGTTTGGTTGATGGTGGAGGTGAAGCCCAGAGATGGACAAGGCAGAGAGAGGGACCGGCTCCAGGTCAACTTCTGGTCCCAGCCAAGCAAAGTAGCAGCCTCCTCAATCCTCGAAATGATTAAACAAGAGCGAGAGAAATTCATCCATAAATACAACAAATTATACCATCTTACACACACACAAACATCAAGTCAAAGTAGCAACACTAGGATCGAGAGGGGTCTGGGACTATCCCTTCACCACCAGCACAGAGAAGAGAAACACCATTGCACCATTGTGATTTACAGTCCACCCGAAAGACAAGTGCAGAGACTTGAACTGACTCAACCAAGTCAGCGACCCCAACCGTAATCCCATCTGCCTGCGTCTAACTAACGACACCCACCCAGCCTGTACAGGAACCGACTCTCCGCAGCCACACATTGCCGGTCGCTAGCAAACCAGCCGTGCAAGCTGCTCCGAGCCGGTCCTGGCGGCGACTGACCCGAGGTAACTGCACTGAGCCAGGCCCGACAGACGCCAATGCTCCACCAGTGAGTGCACAACCTCAATCACTCACTGTATTCTCTAGATTGGGCTACAATTTAGCGTGAGTTGGCACCGTGAGGTTCCCACTATTAGAGAGAGAGAGAGAAAGAATACGTTTCAGACGTACCTTAGGTTGGTGGATGGCTGAGATGAAGCCCATAGGTGGACAAGGCAGGGGGACCAGCTCCAGGTCAACTTCTCGTCCCAGCCAAGTAAGAAACAGGAGCCTCCTCACTCATCGTCAAACCTCGAAATAAAGAAACAAGAGCGAGAGAAATTAATCTGTATATACAACAAATTATACCATCTCACACACACACAAACATCAAGTCAAACTCGCAACACTAGGATCGAGATGGATCTGGGACTATCCCTTCACCAGCCCCACAGAGAAGAGAATAACTATTGTGATTTACAGTCCACCCGAAAGACAAGTGCAGACTTGAACTGACTCAACCAAGTCAGCAACCGCAACCGTGATCCCATCTCCCTGCGTCTAACTAACTACACCCACCCAGCCTGCACAGGAACCGACTCTCCGCTGCCACACATTGCCGGTCGCTAGCAAACCAGCCGTGCAAGCTGCTCCGAGCCGGTCCTGGCGGCGACTGACCCGAGGTAACTGCGCTGAGCCAGGCCCGACAGACGCCAATGCTCCACCAGTGAGTGCACAACCTCAATCACTCGCTGTATTCTCTAGATTGGGCTACAATTTAGCGTGAGTTGGCACCGTGAAGTTCCCACTATTACAGAAAGTGAGAGAAAGAAAGAATAAGTTTCAGACGTACCCTGGGTTTGGTTGATGGTGGAGGTGAAGCCCAGAGATGGACAAGGCAGAGAGAGGGACCGGCTCCAGGTCAACTTCTGGTCCCAGCCAAGCAAAGTAGCAGCCTCCTCAATCCTCGAAATGATTAAACAAGAGCGAGAGAAATTCATCCATAAATACAACAAATTATACCATCTTACACACACACAAACATCAAGTCAAAGTAGAAACACTAGGATCGAGAGGGGTCTGGGACTATCCCTTCACCACCAGCACAGAGAAGAGAAACACCATTGCACCATTGTGATTTACAGTCCACCCAAAAGACAAGTGCAGACTTGAACTGACTCAACCAAGTCAGAAACCGCAACCGTGATCCCATCTGCCTGCGTCTAACTAACTACACCCACCCAGCCTGTACAGGAACCGACTCTCCGCAGCCACACATTGCCGGTCGCTAGCAAACCAGTCGTGCTGGCTGCTCCGAGCCGGTCCTGGCGGCGACTGACCCGAGGTAACTGCACTGAGCCAGGCCCGACAGACGCCAATGCTCCACCAGTGAGGGCACAACCTCAATCACACCCTGTATTCTCTAGATTGGGCTACAATTTAGCGTGAGTTGGCACCGTGAAGTTCCCACTATTACAGAAAGTGAGCGAAAGAAAGAATAAGTTTCAGACGTACCCTGGGTTTGGTTGATGGTGGAGGTGAAGCCCAGAGATGGACAAGGCAGAGAGAGGGACCGGCTGCAGGTCAACTTCTGGTCCCAGCCAAGCAAAGTAGCAGCCTCCTCAATCCTCGAAATGATTAAACAAGAGCGAGAGAAATTCATCCATAAATACAACAAATTATACCATCTTACACACACACAAACATCAAGTCAAAGTAGCAACACTAGGATCGAGAGGGGTCTGGGACTATCCCTTCACCACCAGCACAGAGAAGAGAAACACCATTGCACCATTGTGATTTACAGTCCACCCGAAAGACAAGTGCAGAGACTTGAACTGACTCAACCAAGTCAGCGACTCCAACCGTGATCCCATCTGCCTGCGTCTAACTAACGACACCCACCCAGCCTGTACAGGAACCGACTCTCCGCAGCCACACATTGCCGGTCGCTAGCAAACCAGCCGTGCAAGCTGCTCCGAGCCGGTCCTGGCGGCGACTGACCCGAGGTAACTGCACTGAGCCAGGCCCGACAGACGCCAATGCTCCACCAGTGAGTGCACAACCTCAATCACTCACTGTATTCTCTAGATTGGGCTACAATTTAGCGTGAGTTGGCACCGTGAGGTTCCCACTATTACAGAGAGAGAGAGAAATAATACGTTTCAGACGTACCTTAGGTTGGTGGATGGCTGAGATGAAGCCCATAGGTGGACAAGGCAGGGGGACCAGCTCCAGGTCAACTTCTCGTCCCAGCCAAGTAAGAAACAGGAGCCTCCTCACTCATCGTCAAATCTCGAAATAAAGAAACAAGAGCGAGAGAAATTAATCTGTATATACAACAAATTATACCATCTCACACACACACAAACATCAAGTCAAACTCGCAACACTAGGATCGAGATGGATCTGGGACTATCCCTTCACCAGCCCCACAGAGAAGAGAATAACTATTGTGATTTACAGTCCACCCGAAAGACAAGTGCAGACTTGAACTGACTCAACCAAGTCAGCAACCGCAACCGTGATCCCATCTCCCTGCGTCTAACTAACTACACCCACCCAGCCTGCACAGGAACCGACTCTCCGCTGCCACACATTGCCGGTCGCTAGCAAACCAGCCGTGCAAGCTGCTCCGAGCCGGTCCTGGCGGCGACTGACCCGAGGTAACTGCGCTGAGCCAGGCCCGACAGACGCCAAGGCTCCACCAGTGAGTGCACAACCTCAATCACTCGCTGTATTCTCTAGATTGGGCTACAATTTAGCGTGAGTTGGCACCGTGAAGTTCCCACTATTACAGAAAGTGAGAGAAAGAAAGAATAAGTTTCAGACGTACCCTGGGTTTGGTTGATGGTGGAGGTGAAGCCCAGAGATGGACAAGGCAGAGAGAGGGACCGGCTCCAGGTCAACTTCTGGTCCCAGCCAAGCAAAGTAGCAGCCTCCTCAATCCTCGAAATGATTAAACAAGAGCGAGAGAAATTCATCCATAAATACAACAAATTATACCATCTTACACACACACAAACATCAAGTCAAAGTAGAAACACTAGGATCGAGAGGGGTCTGGGACTATCCCTTCACCACCAGCACAGAGAAGAGAAACACCATTGCACCATTGTGATTTACAGTCCACCCGAAAGACAAGTGCAGACTTGAACTGACTCAACCAAGTCAGCAACCGCAACCGTGATCCCATCTGCCTGCGTCTAACTAACTACACCCACCCAGCCTGTACAGGAACCGACTCTCCGCAGCCACACATTGCCGGTCGCTAGCAAACCAGCCGTGCAAGCTGCTCCGAGCCGGTCCTGGCGGCGACTGACCCGAAGTAACTGCACTGAGCCAGGCCCGACAGACGCCAATGCTCCACCAGTGAGGGCACAACCTCAATCACTCCCTGTATTCTCTAGATTGGGCTACAATTTAGCTTGAGTTGGCACCGTGAAGTTCCCACTATTACAGAAAGTGAGAGAAAGAAAGAATAAGTTTCAGACGTACCCTGGGTTTGGTTGATGGTGGAGGTGAAGCCCAGAGATGGACAAGGCAGAGAGAGGGACCGGCTCCAGGTCAACTTCTGGTCCCAGCCAAGCAAAGTAGCAGCCTCCTCAATCCTCGAAATGATTAAACAAGAGCGAGAGAAATTCATCCATAAATACAACAAATTATACCATCTTACACACACACAAACATCAAGTCAAAGTAGCAACACTAGGATCGAGAGGGGTCTGGGACTATCCCTTCACCACCAGCACAGAGAAGAGAAACACCATTGCACCATTGTGATTTACAGTCCACCCGAAAGACAAGTGCAGAGACTTGAACTGACTCAACCAAGTCAGCGACCCCAACCGTAATCCCATCTGCCTGCGTCTAACTAACGACACCCACCCAGCCTGTACAGGAACCGACTCTCCGCAGCCACACATTGCCGGTCGCTAGCAAACCAGCCGTGCAAGCTGCTCCGAGCCGGTCCTGGCGGCGACTGACCCGAGGTAACTGCACTGAGCCAGGCCCGACAGACGCCAATGCTCCACCAGTGAGTGCACAACCTCAATCACTCACTGTATTCTCTAGATTGGGCTACAATTTAGCGTGAGTTGGCACCGTGAGGTTCCCACTATTAGAGAGAGAGAGAGAAAGAATACGTTTCAGACGTACCTTAGGTTGGTGGATGGCTGAGATGAAGCCCATAGGTGGACAAGGCAGGGGGACCAGCTCCAGGTCAACTTCTCGTCCCAGCCAAGTAAGAAACAGGAGCCTCCTCACTCATCGTCAAACCTCGAAATAAAGAAACAAGAGCGAGAGAAATTAATCTGTATATACAACAAATTATACCATCTCACACACACACAAACATCAAGTCAAACTCGCAACACTAGGATCGAGATGGATCTGGGACTATCCCTTCACCAGCCCCACAGAGAAGAGAATAACTATTGTGATTTACAGTCCACCCGAAAGACAAGTGCAGACTTGAACTGACTCAACCAAGTCAGCAACCGCAACCGTGATCCCATCTCCCTGCGTCTAACTAACTACACCCACCCAGCCTGCACAGGAACCGACTCTCCGCTGCCACACATTGCCGGTCGCTAGCAAACCAGCCGTGCAAGCTGCTCCGAGCCGGTCCTGGCGGCGACTGACCCGAGGTAACTGCGCTGAGCCAGGCCCGACAGACGCCAATGCTCCACCAGTGAGTGCACAACCTCAATCACTCGCTGTATTCTCTAGATTGGGCTACAATTTAGCGTGAGTTGGCACCGTGAAGTTCCCACTATTACAGAAAGTGAGAGAAAGAAAGAATAAGTTTCAGACGTACCCTGGGTTTGGTTGATGGTGGAGGTGAAGCCCAGAGATGGACAAGGCAGAGAGAGGGACCGGCTCCAGGTCAACTTCTGGTCCCAGCCAAGCAAAGTAGCAGCCTCCTCAATCCTCGAAATGATTAAACAAGAGCGAGAGAAATTCATCCATAAATACAACAAATTATACCATCTTACACACACACAAACATCAAGTCAAAGTAGCAACACTAGGATCGAGAGGGGTCTGGGACTATCCCTTCACCACCAGCACAGAGAAGAGAAACACCATTGCACCATTGTGATTTACAGTCCACCCGAAAGACAAGTGCAGAGACTTGAACTGACTCAACCAAGTCAGCGACCCCAACCGTGATCCCATCTGCCTGCGTCTAACTAACGACACCCACCCAGCCTGTACAGGAACCGACTCTCCGCAGCCACACATTGCCGGTCGCTAGCAAACCAGCCGTGCAAGCTGCTCCGAGCCGGTCCTGGCGGCGACTGACCCGAGGTAACTGCACTGAGCCAGGCCCGACAGACGCCAATGCTCCACCAGTGAGTGCACAACCTCAATCACTCACTGTATTCTCTAGATTGGGCTACAATTTAGCGTGAGTTGGCACCGTGAGGTTCCCACTATTAGAGAGAGAGAGAGAAAGAATACGTTTCAGACGTACCTTAGGTTGGTGGATGGCTGAGATGAAGCCCATAGGTGGACAAGGCAGGGGGACCAGCTCCAGGTCAACTTCTCGTCCCAGCCAAGTAAGAAACAGGAGCCTCCTCACTCATCGTCAAACCTCGAAATAAAGAAACAAGAGCGAGAGAAATTAATCCGTATATACAACAAATTATACCATCTCACACACACACAAACATCAAGTCAAACTCGCAACACTAGGATCGAGATGGATCTGGGACTATCCCTTCACCAGCCCCACAGAGAAGAGAATAACTATTGTGATTTACAGTCCACCCGAAAGACAAGTGCAGACTTGAACTGACTCAACCAAGTCAGAAACCGCAACCGTGATCCCATCTGCCTGCGTCTAACTAACTACACCCACCCAGCCTGTACAGGAACCGACTCTCCGCAGCCACACATTGCCGGTCGCTAGCAAACCAGTCGTGCTGGCTGCTCCGAGCCGGTCCTGGCGGCGACTGACCCGAGGTAACTGCACTGAGCCAGGCCCGACAGACGCCAATGCTCCACCAGTGAGGGCACAACCTCAATCACACCCTGTATTCTCTAGATTGGGCTACAATTTAGCGTGAGTTGGCACCGTGAAGTTCCCACTATTACAGAAAGTGAGCGAAAGAAAGAATAAGTTTCAGACGTACCCTGGGTTTGGTTGATGGTGGAGGTGAAGCCCAGAGATGGACAAGGCAGAGAGAGGGACCGGCTGCAGGTCAACTTCTGGTCCCAGCCAAGCAAAGTAGCAGCCTCCTCAATCCTCGAAATGATTAAACAAGAGCGAGAGAAATTCATCCATAAATACAACAAATTATACCATCTTACACACACACAAACATCAAGTCAAAGTAGCAACACTAGGATCGAGAGGGGTCTGGGACTATCCCTTCACCACCAGCACAGAGAAGAGAAACACCATTGCACCATTGTGATTTACAGTCCACCCGAAAGACAAGTGCAGAGACTTGAACTGACTCAACCAAGTCAGCGACTCCAACCGTGATCCCATCTGCCTGCGTCTAACTAACGACACCCACCCAGCCTGTACAGGAACCGACTCTCCGCAGCCACACATTGCCGGTCGCTAGCAAACCAGCCGTGCAAGCTGCTCCGAGCCGGTCCTGGCGGCGACTGACCCGAGGTAACTGCACTGAGCCAGGCCCGACAGACGCCAATGCTCCACCAGTGAGTGCACAACCTCAATCACTCACTGTATTCTCTAGATTGGGCTACAATTTAGCGTGAGTTGGCACCGTGAGGTTCCCACTATTACAGAGAGAGAGAGAAATAATACGTTTCAGACGTACCTTAGGTTGGTGGATGGCTGAGATGAAGCCCATAGGTGGACAAGGCAGGGGGACCAGCTCCAGGTCAACTTCTCGTCCCAGCCAAGTAAGAAACAGGAGCCTCCTCACTCATCGTCAAATCTCGAAATAAAGAAACAAGAGCGAGAGAAATTAATCTGTATATACAACAAATTATACCATCTCACACACACACAAACATCAAGTCAAACTCGCAACACTAGGATCGAGATGGATCTGGGACTATCCCTTCACCAGCCCCACAGAGAAGAGAATAACTATTGTGATTTACAGTCCACCCGAAAGACAAGTGCAGACTTGAACTGACTCAACCAAGTCAGCAACCGCAACCGTGATCCCATCTGCCTGCGTCTAACTAACTACACCCACCCAGCCTGCACAGGAACCGACTCTCCGCTGCCACACATTGCCGGTCGCTAGCAAACCAGCCGTGCAAGCTGCTCCGAGCCGGTCCTGGCGGCGACTGACCCGAGGTAACTGCGCTGAGCCAGGCCCGACAGACGCCAATGCTCCACCAGTGAGTGCACAACCTCAATCACTCGCTGTATTCTCTAGATTGGGCTACAATTTAGCGTGAGTTGGCACCGTGAAGTTCCCACTATTACAGAAAGTGAGAGAAAGAAAGAATAAGTTTCAGACGTACCCTGGGTTTGGTTGATGGTGGAGGTGAAGCCCAGAGATGGACAAGGCGGAGAGAGGGACCGGCTCCAGGTCAACTTCTGGTCCCAGCCAAGCAAAGTAGCAGCCTCCTCAATCCTCGAAATGATTAAACAAGAGCGAGAGAAATTCATCCATAAATACAACAAATTATACCATCTTACACACACACAAACATCAAGTCAAAGTAGAAACACTAGGATCGAGAGGGGTCTGGGACTATCCCTTCACCACCAGCACAGAGAAGAGAAACACCATTGCACCATTGTGATTTACAGTCCACCCGAAAGACAAGTGCAGACTTGAACTGACTCAACCAAGTCAGCAACCGCAACCGTGATCCCATCTGCCTGCGTCTAACTAACTACACCCACCCAGCCTGTACAGGAACCGACTCTCCGCAGCCACACATTGCCGGTCGCTAGCAAACCAGCCGTGCAAGCTGCTCCGAGCCGGTCCTGGCGGCGACTGACCCGAAGTAACTGCACTGAGCCAGGCCCGACAGACGCCAATGCTCCACCAGTGAGTGCACAACCTCAATCACTCCCTGTATTCTCTAGATTGGGCTACAATTTAGCGTGAGTTGGCACCGTGAGGTTCCCACTATTAGAGAGAGAGAGAGAAAGAATACGTTTCAGACGTACCTTAGGTTGGTGGATGGCTGAGATGAAGCCCATAGGTGGACAAGGCAGGGGGACCAGCTCCAGGTCAACTTCTCGTCCCAGCCAAGTAAGAAACAGGAGCCTCCTCACTCATCGTCAAACCTCGAAATAAAGAAACAAGAGCGAGAGAAATTAATCTGTATATACAACAAATTATACCATCTCACACACACACAAACATCAAGTCAAACTCGCAACACTAGGATCGAGATGGATCTGGGACTATCCCTTCACCAGCCCCACAGAGAAGAGAATAACTATTGTGATTTACAGTCCACCCGAAAGACAAGTGCAGACTTGAACTGACTCAACCAAGTCAGCAACCGCAACCGTGATCCCATCTCCCTGCGTCTAACTAACTACACCCACCCAGCCTGCACAGGAACCGACTCTCCGCTGCCACACATTGCCGGTCGCTAGCAAACCAGCCGTGCAAGCTGCTCCGAGCCGGTCCTGGCGGCGACTGACCCGAGGTAACTGCGCTGAGCCAGGCCCGACAGACGCCAATGCTCCACCAGTGAGTGCACAACCTCAATCACTCGCTGTATTCTCTAGATTGGGCTACAATTTAGCGTGAGTTGGCACCGTGAAGTTCCCACTATTACAGAAAGTGAGAGAAAGAAAGAATAAGTTTCAGACGTACCCTGGGTTTGGTTGATGGTGGAGGTGAAGCCCAGAGATGGACAAGGCAGAGAGAGGGACCGGCTCCAGGTCAACTTCTGGTCCCAGCCAAGCAAAGTAGCAGCCTCCTCAATCCTCGAAATGATTAAACAAGAGCGAGAGAAATTCATCCATAAATACAACAAATTATACCATCTTACACACACACAAACATCAAGTCAAAGTAGCAACACTAGGATCGAGAGGGGTCTGGGACTATCCCTTCACCACCAGCACAGAGAAGAGAAACACCATTGCACCATTGTGATTTACAGTCCACCCGAAAGACAAGTGCAGAGACTTGAACTGACTCAACCAAGTCAGCGACCCCAACCGTGATCCCATCTGCCTGCGTCTAACTAACGACACCCACCCAGCCTGTACAGGAACCGACTCTCCGCAGCCACACATTGCCGGTCGCTAGCAAACCAGCCGTGCAAGCTGCTCCGAGCCGGTCCTGGCGGCGACTGACCCGAGGTAACTGCACTGAGCCAGGCCCGACAGACGCCAATGCTCCACCAGTGAGTGCACAACCTCAATCACTCACTGTATTCTCTAGATTGGGCTACAATTTAGCGTGAGTTGGCACCGTGAGGTTCCCACTATTAGAGAGAGAGAGAGAAAGAATACGTTTCAGACGTACCTTAGGTTGGTGGATGGCTGAGATGAAGCCCATAGGTGGACAAGGCAGGGGGACCAGCTCCAGGTCAACTTCTCGTCCCAGCCAAGTAAGAAACAGGAGCCTCCTCACTCATCGTCAAACCTCGAAATAAAGAAACAAGAGCGAGAGAAATTAATCTGTATATACAACAAATTATACCATCTCACACACACACAAACATCAAGTCAAACTCGCAACACTAGGATCGAGATGGATCTGGGACTATCCCTTCACCAGCCCCACAGAGAAGAGAATAACTATTGTGATTTACAGTCCACCCGAAAGACAAGTGCAGACTTGAACTGACTCAACCAAGTCAGAAACCGCAACCGTGATCCCATCTGCCTGCGTCTAACTAACTACACCCACCCAGCCTGTACAGGAACCGACTCTCCGCAGCCACACATTGCCGGTCGCTAGCAAACCAGCCGTGCTAGCTGCTCCGAACCGGTCCTGGCGGCGACTGACCCGAGGTAACTGCACTGAGCCAGGCCCGACAGACGCCAATGCTCCACCAGTGAGGGCACAACCTCAATCACTCCCTGTATTCTCTAGATTGGGCTACAATTTAGCGTGAGTTGGCACCGTGAAGTTCCCACTATTACAGAAAGTGAGCGAAAGAAAGAATAAGTTTCAGACGTACCCTGGGTTTGGTTGATGGTGGAGGTGAAGCCCAGAGATGGACAAGGCAGAGAGAGGGACCGGCTGCAGGTCAACTTCTGGTCCCAACCAAGCAAAGTAGCAGCCTCCTCAATCCTCGAAATGATTAAACAAGAGCGAGAGAAATTCATCCATAAATACAACAAATTATACCATCTTACACACACACAAACATCAAGTCAAAGTAGCAACACTAGGATCGAGAGGGGTCTGGGACTATCCCTTCACCACCAGCACAGAGAAGAGAAACACCATTGCACCATTGTGATTTACAGTCCACCCGAAAGACAAGTGCAGAGACTTGAACTGACTCAACCAAGTCAGCGACTCCAACCGTGATCCCATCTGCCTGCGTCTAACTAACGACACCCACCCAGCCTGTACAGGAACCGACTCTCCGCAGCCACACATTGCCGGTCGCTAGCAAACCAGCCGTGCAAGCTGCTCCGAGCCGGTCCTGGCGGCGACTGACCCGAGGTAACTGCACTGAGCCAGGCCCGACAGACGCCAATGCTCCACCAGTGAGTGCACAACCTCAATCACTCACTGTATTCTCTAGATTGGGCTACAATTTAGCGTGAGTTGGCACCGTGAGGTTCCCACTATTAGAGAGAGAGAGAGAAAGAATACGTTTCAGACGTACCTTAGGTTGGTGGATGGCTGAGATGAAGCCCATAGGTGGACAAGGCAGGGGGACCAGCTCCAGGTCAACTTCTCGTCCCAGCCAAGTAAGAAACAGGAGCCTCCTCACTCATCGTCAAACCTCGAAATAAAGAAACAAGAGCGAGAGAAATTAATCTGTATATACAACAAATTATACCATCTCACACACACACAAACATCAAGTCAAACTCGCAACACTAGGATCGAGATGGATCTGGGACTATCCCTTCACCAGCCCCACAGAGAAGAGAATAACTATTGTGATTTACAGTCCACCCGAAAGACAAGTGCAGACTTGAACTGACTCAACCAAGTCAGCAACCGCAACCGTGATCCCATCTCCCTGCGTCTAACTAACTACACCCACCCAGCCTGCACAGGAACCGACTCTCCGCTGCCACACATTGCCGGTCGCTAGCAAACCAGCCGTGCAAGCTGCTCCGAGCCGGTCCTGGCGGCGACTGACCCGAGGTAACTGCGCTGAGCCAGGCCCGACAGACGCCAATGCTCCACCAGTGAGTGCACAACCTCAATCACTCGCTGTATTCTCTAGATTGGGCTACAATTTAGCGTGAGTTGGCACCGTGAAGTTCCCACTATTACAGAAAGTGAGAGAAAGAAAGAATAAGTTTCAGACGTACCCTGGGTTTGGTTGATGGTGGAGGTGAAGCCCAGAGATGGACAAGGCAGAGAGAGGGACCGGCTCCAGGTCAACTTCTGGTCCCAGCCAAGCAAAGTAGCAGCCTCCTCAATCCTCGAAATGATTAAACAAGAGCGAGAGAAATTCATCCATAAATACAACAAATTATACCATCTTACACACACACAAACATCAAGTCAAAGTAGCAACACTAGGATCGAGAGGGGTCTGGGACTATCCCTTCACCACCAGCACAGAGAAGAGAAACACCATTGCACCATTGTGATTTACAGTCCACCCGAAAGACAAGTGCAGAGACTTGAACTGACTCAACCAAGTCAGCGACCCCAACCGTGATCCCATCTGCCTGCGTCTAACTAACGACACCCACCCAGCCTGTACAGGAACCGACTCTCCGCAGCCACACATTGCCGGTCGCTAGCAAACCAGCCGTGCAAGCTGCTCCGAGCCGGTCCTGGCGGCGACTGACCCGAGGTAACTGCACTGAGCCAGGCCCGACAGACGCCAATGCTCCACCAGTGAGTGCACAACCTCAATCACTCACTGTATTCTCTAGATTGGGCTACAATTTAGCGTGAGTTGGCACCGTGAGGTTCCCACTATTAGAGAGAGAGAGAGAAAGAATACGTTTCAGACGTACCTTAGGTTGGTGGATGGCTGAGATGAAGCCCATAGGTGGACAAGGCAGGGGGACCAGCTCCAGGTCAACTTCTCGTCCCAGCCAAGTAAGAAACAGGAGCCTCCTCACTCATCGTCAAACCTCGAAATAAAGAAACAAGAGCGAGAGAAATTAATCCGTATATACAACAAATTATACCATCTCACACACACACAAACATCAAGTCAAACTCGCAACACTAGGATCGAGATGGATCTGGGACTATCCCTTCACCAGCCCCACAGAGAAGAGAATAACTATTGTGATTTACAGTCCACCCGAAAGACAAGTGCAGACTTGAACTGACTCAACCAAGTCAGAAACCGCAACCGTGATCCCATCTGCCTGCGTCTAACTAACTACACCCACCCAGCCTGTACAGGAACCGACTCTCCGCAGCCACACATTGCCGGTCGCTAGCAAACCAGCCGTGCTAGCTGCTCCGAGCCGGTCCTGGCGGCGACTGACCCGAGGTAACTGCACTGAGCCAGGCCCGACAGACGCCAATGCTCCACCAGTGAGGGCACAACCTCAATCACTCCCTGTATTCTCTAGATTGGGCTACAATTTAGCGTGAGTTGGCACCGTGAAGTTCCCACTATTACAGAAAGTGAGCGAAAGAAAGAATAAGTTTCAGACGTACCCTGGGTTTGGTTGATGGTGGAGGTGAAGCCCAGAGATGGACAAGGCAGAGAGAGGGACCGGCTGCAGGTCAACTTCTGGTCCCAACCAAGCAAAGTAGCAGCCTCCTCAATCCTCGAAATGATTAAACAAGAGCGAGAGAAATTCATCCATAAATACAACAAATTATACCATCTTACACACACACAAACATCAAGTCAAAGTAGCAACACTAGGATCGAGAGGGGTCTGGGACTATCCCTTCACCACCAGCACAGAGAAGAGAAACACCATTGCACCATTGTGATTTACAGTCCACCCGAAAGACAAGTGCAGAGACTTGAACTGACTCAACCAAGTCAGCGACTCCAACCGTGATCCCATCTGCCTGCGTCTAACTAACGACACCCACCCAGCCTGTACAGGAACCGACTCTCCGCAGCCACACATTGCCGGTCGCTAGCAAACCAGCCGTGCAAGCTGCTCCGAGCCGGTCCTGGCGGCGACTGACCCGAGGTAACTGCACTGAGCCAGGCCCGACAGACGCCAATGCTCCACCAGTGAGTGCACAACCTCAATCACTCACTGTATTCTCTAGATTGGGCTACAATTTAGCGTGAGTTGGCACCGTGAGGTTCCCACTATTACAGAGAGAGAGAGAAATAATACGTTTCAGACGTACCTTAGGTTGGTGGATGGCTGAGATGAAGCCCATAGGTGGACAAGGCAGGGGGACCAGCTCCAGGTCAACTTCTCGTCCCAGCCAAGTAAGAAACAGGAGCCTCCTCACTCATCGTCAAATCTCGAAATAAAGAAACAAGAGCGAGAGAAATTAATCCGTATAAACAAATTATACCATCTCACACACACACAAACATCAAGTCAAACTCGCAACACTAGGATCGAGATGGATCTGGGACTATCCCTTCACCAGCCCCACAGAGAAGAGAATAACTATTGTGATTTACAGTCCACCCGAAAGACAAGTGCAGACTTGAACTGACTCAACCAAGTCAGCAACCGCAACCGTGATCCCATCTGCCTGCGTCTAACTAACTACACCCACCCAGCCTGCACAGGAACCGACTCTCCGCTGCCACACATTGCCGGTCGCTAGCAAACCAGCCGTGCAAGCTGCTCCGAGCCGGTCCTGGCGGCGACTGACCCGAGGTAACTGCGCTGAGCCAGGCCCGACAGACGCCAATGCTCCACCAGTGAGTGCACAACCTCAATCACTCGCTGTATTCTCTAGATTGGGCTACAATTTAGCGTGAGTTGGCACCGTGAAGTTCCCACTATTACAGAAAGTGAGAGAAAGAAAGAATAAGTTTCAGACGTACCCTGGGTTTGGTTGATGGTGGAGGTGAAGCCCAGAGATGGACAAGGCAGAGAGAGGGACCGGCTCCAGGTCAACTTCTGGTCCCAGCCAAGCAAAGTAGCAGCCTCCTCAATCCTCGAAATGATTAAACAAGAGCGAGAGAAATTCATCCATAAATACAACAAATTATACCATCTTACACACACACAAACATCAAGTCAAAGTAGAAACACTAGGATCGAGAGGGGTCTGGGACTATCCCTTCACCACCAGCACAGAGAAGAGAAACACCATTGCACCATTGTGATTTACAGTCCACCCGAAAGACAAGTGCAGACTTGAACTGACTCAACCAAGTCAGCAACCGCAACCGTGATCCCATCTGCCTGCGTCTAACTAACTACACCCACCCAGCCTGTACAGGAACCGACTCTCCGCAGCCACACATTGCCGGTCGCTAGCAAACCAGCCGTGCAAGCTGCTCCGAGCCGGTCCTGGCGGCGACTGACCCGAAGTAACTGCACTGAGCCAGGCCCGACAGACGCCAATGCTCCAACAGTGAGGGCACAACCTCAATCACTCCCTGTATTCTCTAGATTGGGCTACAATTTAGCTTGAGTTGGCACCGTGAAGTTCCCACTATTACAGAAAGTGAGAGAAAGAAAGAATAAGTTTCAGACGTACCCTGGGTTTGGTTGATGGTGGAGGTGAAGCCCAGAGATGGACAAGGCAGAGAGAGGGACCGGCTCCAGGTCAACTTCTGGTCCCAGCCAAGCAAAGTAGCAGCCTCCTCAATCCTCGAAATGATTAAACAAGAGCGAGAGAAATTCATCCATAAATACAACAAATTATACCATCTTACACACACACAAACATCAAGTCAAAGTAGCAACACTAGGATCGAGAGGGGTCTGGGACTATCCCTTCACCACCAGCACAGAGAAGAGAAACACCATTGCACCATTGTGATTTACAGTCCACCCGAAAGACAAGTGCAGAGACTTGAACTGACTCAACCAAGTCAGCGACCCCAACCGTAATCCCATCTGCCTGCGTCTAACTAACGACACCCACCCAGCCTGTACAGGAACCGACTCTCCGCAGCCACACATTGCCGGTCGCTAGCAAACCAGCCGTGCAAGCTGCTCCGAGCCGGTCCTGGCGGCGACTGACCCGAGGTAACTGCACTGAGCCAGGCCCGACAGACGCCAATGCTCCACCAGTGAGTGCACAACCTCAATCACTCACTGTATTCTCTAGATTGGGCTACAATTTAGCGTGAGTTGGCACCGTGAGGTTCCCACTATTAGAGAGAGAGAGAGAAAGAATACGTTTCAGACGTACCTTAGGTTGGTGGATGGCTGAGATGAAGCCCATAGGTGGACAAGGCAGGGGGACCAGCTCCAGGTCAACTTCTCGTCCCAGCCAAGTAAGAAACAGGAGCCTCCTCACTCATCGTCAAACCTCGAAATAAAGAAACAAGAGCGAGAGAAATTAATCTGTATATACAACAAATTATACCATCTCACACACACACAAACATCAAGTCAAACTCGCAACACTAGGATCGAGATGGATCTGGGACTATCCCTTCACCAGCCCCACAGAGAAGAGAATAACTATTGTGATTTACAGTCCACCCGAAAGACAAGTGCAGACTTGAACTGACTCAACCAAGTCAGCAACCGCAACCGTGATCCCATCTCCCTGCGTCTAACTAACTACACCCACCCAGCCTGCACAGGAACCGACTCTCCGCTGCCACACATTGCCGGTCGCTAGCAAACCAGCCGTGCAAGCTGCTCCGAGCCGGTCCTGGCGGCGACTGACCCGAGGTAACTGCGCTGAGCCAGGCCCGACAGACGCCAATGCTCCACCAGTGAGTGCACAACCTCAATCACTCGCTGTATTCTCTAGATTGGGCTACAATTTAGCGTGAGTTGGCACCGTGAAGTTCCCACTATTACAGAAAGTGAGAGAAAGAAAGAATAAGTTTCAGACGTACCCTGGGTTTGGTTGATGGTGGAGGTGAAGCCCAGAGATGGACAAGGCAGAGAGAGGGACCGGCTCCAGGTCAACTTCTGGTCCCAGCCAAGCAAAGTAGCAGCCTCCTCAATCCTCGAAATGATTAAACAAGAGCGAGAGAAATTCATCCATAAATACAACAAATTATACCATCTTACACACACACAAACATCAAGTCAAAGTAGCAACACTAGGATCGAGAGGGGTCTGGGACTATCCCTTCACCACCAGCACAGAGAAGAGAAACACCATTGCACCATTGTGATTTACAGTCCACCCGAAAGACAAGTGCAGAGACTTGAACTGACTCAACCAAGTCAGCGACCCCAACCGTGATCCCATCTGCCTGCGTCTAACTAACGACACCCACCCAGCCTGTACAGGAACCGACTCTCCGCAGCCACACATTGCCGGTCGCTAGCAAACCAGCCGTGCAAGCTGCTCCGAGCCGGTCCTGGCGGCGACTGACCCGAGGTAACTGCACTGAGCCAGGCCCGACAGACGCCAATGCTCCACCAGTGAGTGCACAACCTCAATCACTCACTGTATTCTCTAGATTGGGCTACAATTTAGCGTGAGTTGGCACCGTGAGGTTCCCACTATTAGAGAGAGAGAGAGAAAGAATACGTTTCAGACGTACCTTAGGTTGGTGGATGGCTGAGATGAAGCCCATAGGTGGACAAGGCAGGGGGACCAGCTCCAGGTCAACTTCTCGTCCCAGCCAAGTAAGAAACAGGAGCCTCCTCACTCATCGTCAAACCTCGAAATAAAGAAACAAGAGCGAGAGAAATTAATCCGTATATACAACAAATTATACCATCTCACACACACACAAACATCAAGTCAAACTCGCAACACTAGGATCGAGATGGATCTGGGACTATCCCTTCACCAGCCCCACAGAGAAGAGAATAACTATTGTGATTTACAGTCCACCCGAAAGACAAGTGCAGACTTGAACTGACTCAACCAAGTCAGAAACCGCAACCGTGATCCCATCTGCCTGCGTCTAACTAACTACACCCACCCATCCTGCACAGGAACCGACTCTCCGCTGCCACACATTGCCGGTCGCTAGCAAACCAGCCGTGCAAGCTGCTCCGAGCCGGTCCTGGCGGCGACTGACCCGAGGTAACTGCGCTGAGCCAGGCCCGACAGACACCAATGCTCCACCAGTGAGTGCACAACCTCAATCACTCGCTGTATTCTCTAGATTGGGCTACAATTTAGCTTGAGTTGGCACCGTGAAGTTCCCACTATTACAGAAAGTGAGAGAAAGAAAGAATAAGTTTCAGACGTACCCTGGGTTTGGTTGATGGTGGAGGTGAAGCCCAGAGATGGACAAGGCAGAGAGAGGGACCGGCTCCAGGTCAACTTCTGGTCCCAGCCAAGCAAAGTAGCAGCCTCCTCAATCCTCGAAATGATTAAACAAGAGCGAGAGAAATTCATCCATAAATACAACAAATTATACCATCTTACACACACACAAACATCAAGTCAAAGTAGCAACACTAGGATCGAGAGGGGTCTGGGACTATCCCTTCACCACCAGCACAGAGAAGAGAAACACCATTGCACCATTGTGATTTACAGTCCACCCGAAAGACAAGTGCAGAGACTTGAACTGACTCAACCAAGTCAGCGACCCCAACCGTGATCCCATCTGCCTGCATCTAACTAACTACACCCACCCAGCCTGTACAGGAACCGACTCTCCGCAGCCACACATTGCCGTTCGCTAGCAAACCAGCCGTGCAAGCTGCTCCGAGCCGGTCCTGGCGGCGACTGACCCGAGGTAACTGCGCTGAGCCAGGCCCGACAGACGCCAATGCTCCACCAGTGAGTGCACAACCTCAATCACTCACTGTATTCTCTAGATTGGGCTACAATTTAGCGTGAGTTGGCACCGTGAGGTTCCCACTATTAGAGAGAGAGAGAGAAAGAATACGTTTCAGACGTACCTTAGGTTGGTGGATGGCTGAGATGAAGCCCATAGGTGGACAAGGCAGGGGGACCAGCTCCAGGTCAACTTCTCGTCCCAGCCAAGTAAGAAACAGGAGCCTCCTCACTCATCGTCAAACCTCGAAATAAAGAAACAAGAGCGAGAGAAATTAATCCGTATATACAACAAATTATACCATCTCATACACACACAAACATCAAGTCAAACTCGCAACACTAGGATCGAGATGGATCTGGGACTATCCCTTCACCAGCCCCACAGAGAAGAGAATAACTATTGTGATTTACAGTCCACCCGAAAGACAAGTGCAGACTTGAACTGACTCAACCAAGTCAGCAACCGCAACCGTGATCCCATCTGCCTGCGTCTAACTAACTACACCCACCCAGCCTGCACAGGAACCGACTCTCCGCTGCCACACATTGCCGGTCGCTAGCAAACCAGCCGTGCAAGCTGCTCCGAGCCGGTCCTGGCGGCGACTGACCCGAGGTAACTGCACTGAGCCAGGCCCGACAGACGCCAATGCTCCACCAGTGAGTGCACAACCTCAATAACTCACTGTATTCTCTAGATTGGGCTACAATTTAGCGTGAGTTGGCACCGTGAGGTTCCCACTATTAGAGAGAGAGAGAGAAATAATACGTTTCAGACGTACCTTAGGTTGGTGGATGGCTGAGATGAAGCCCATAGGTGGACAAGGCAGGGGGACCAGCTCCAGGTCAACTTCTCGTCCCAGCCAAGTAAGAAACAGGAGCCTCCTCACTCATCGTCAAATCTCGAAATAAAGAAACAAGAGCGAGAGAAATTAATCCGTATATACAACAAATTATACCATCTCACACACACACAAACATCAAGTCAAACTCGCAACACTAGGATCGAGATGGATCTGGGACTATCCCTTCACCAGCCCCACAGAGAAGAGAATAACTATTGTGATTTACAGTCCACCCGAAAGACAAGTGCAGACTTGAACTGACTCAACCAAGTCAGCAACCGCAACCGTGATCCCATCTGCCTGCGTCTAACTAACTACACCCACCCAGCCTGCACAGGAACCGACTCTCCGCTGCCACACATTGCCGGTCGCTAGCAAACCAGCCGTGCAAGCTGCTCCGAGCCGGTCCTGGCGGCGACTGACCCGAGGTAACTGCGCTGAGCCAGGCCCGACAGACGCCAATGCTCCACCAGTGAGTGCACAACCTCAATCACTCGCTGTATTCTCTAGATTGGGCTACAATTTAGCGTGAGTTGGCACCGTGAAGTTCCCACTATTACAGAAAGTGAGAGAAAGAAAGAATAAGTTTCAGACGTACCCTGGGTTTGGTTGATGGTGGAGGTGAAGCCCAGAGATGGACAAGGCAGAGAGAGGGACCGGCTCCAGGTCAACTTCTGGTCCCAGCCAAGCAAAGTAGCAGCCTCCTCAATCCTCGAAATGATTAAACAAGAGCGAGAGAAATTCATCCATAAATACAACAAATTATACCATCTTACACACACACAAACATCAAGTCAAAGTAGAAACACTAGGATCTAGAGGGGTCTGGGACTATCCCTTCACCACCAGCACAGAGAAGAGAAACACCATTGCACCATTGTGATTTACAGTCCACCCGAAAGACAAGTGCAGACTTGAACTGACTCAACCAAGTCAGCAACCGCAACCGTGATCCCATCTGCCTGCGTCTAACTAACTACACCCACCCAGCCTGTACAGGAACCGACTCTCCGCAGCCACACATTGCCGGTCGCTAGCAAACCAGCCGTGCAAGCTGCTCCGAGCCGGTCCTGGCGGCGACTGACCCGAAGTAACTCCACTGTGCCAGGCCCGACAGACGCCAATGCTCCACCAGTGAGGGCACAACCTCAATCACTCCCTGTATTCTCTAGATTGGGCTACAATTTAGCTTGAGTTGGCACCGTGAAGTTCCCACTATTACAGAAAGTGAGAGAAAGAAAGAATAAGTTTCAGACGTACCCTGGGTTTGGTTGATGGTGGAGGTGAAGCCCAGAGATGGACAAGGCAGAGAGAGGGACCGGCTCCAGGTCAACTTCTGGTCCCAGCCAAGCAAAGTAGCAGCCTCCTCAATCCTCGAAATGATTAAACAAGAGCGAGAGAAATTCATCCAAAAATACAACAAATTATACCATCTTACACACACACAAACATCAAGTCAAAGTAGCAACACTAGGATCGAGAGGGGTCTGGGACTATCCCTTCACCACCAGCACAGAGAAGAGAAACACCATTGCACCATTGTGATTTACAGTCCACCCGAAAGACAAGTGCAGAGACTTGAACTGACTCAACCAAGTCAGCGACCCCAACCGTGATCCCATCTGCCTGCGTCTAACTAACTACACCCACCCAGCCTGTACAGGAACCGACTCTCCGCAGCCACACATTGCCGGTCGCAAGCAAACCAGCCGTGCAAGCTGCTCCGAGCCGGTCCTGGCGGCGACTGACCCCAGGTAACTGCGCTGAGCCAGGCCCGACAGACGCCAATGCTCCACCAGTGAGTGCACAACCTCAATCACTCGCTGTATTCTCTAGATTGGGCTACAATTTAGCTTCAGTTGGCTCCGTGAAGTTCCCACTATTACAGAAAGTGAGAGAAAGAAAGAATAAGTTTCAGACGTACCCTGGGTTTGGTTGATGGTGGAGGTGAAGCCCAGAGATGGACCGGCTCCAGGTCAACTTCTGATCCCAGCCAAGCAAAGTAGCAGCTTCCTCAATCCTCGAAATGATTAAACAAGAGCGAGAGAAATTCATCCATAAATACAACAAATTATACCATCTTACACACACAAAAACACCAAGTCAAAGTAGAAACACTAGGATCGAGAGGGGTCTGGGACTATCCCTTCACCACCAGCACAGAGAAGAGAAACACCATTGCACCATTGTGATTTACAGTCCACCCGAAAGACAAGTGCAGAGACTTGAACTGACTCAACCAAGTCAGCGACCCCAACCGTGATCCCATCTGCCTGCGTCTAACTAACGACACCCACCCAGCCTGTACAGGAACCGACTCTCCGCAGCCACACATTGCCGGTCGCTAGCAAACCAGCCGTGCAAGCTGCTCCGAGCCGGTCCTGGCGGCGACTGACCCGAGGTAACTGCACTGAGCCAGTCCCGACAGACGCCAATGCTCCACCAGTGAGTGCACAACCTCAATCACTCACTGTATTCTCTAGATTGGGCTACAATTTAGCGTGAGTTGGCACCGTGAGGTTCCCACTATTAGAGAGAGAGAGAAAGAATAAGTTTTAGACGTACCTTAGGTTGGTGGATGGCTGAGATGAAGCCCATAGGTGGACAAGGCAGGGGGTCCAGCTCCAGGTCAACTTCTCGTCCCAGCCAAGTAAGAATCAGGAGCCTCCTCACTCATCGTCAAACCTCGAAATAAAGAAACAAGAGCGAGAGAAATTAATCCGTATATACAACAAATTATACCATCTCACACACACACAAACATCAAGTCAAACTCGCAACACTAGGATCGAGAGGGATCTGGGACTATCCCTTCACCAGCCCCACAGAGAAGAGAAGAACCATTGTGATTTACAGTCCACCCGAAAGACAAGTGCAGACTTGAACTGACTCAACCAAGTCAGCAACCGCAACCGTGATCCCATCTGCCTGCGTCTAACTAACTACACCCACCCAGCCTGTACAGGAACCGACTCTCCGCAGCCACACATTGCCGGTCGCTAGCAAACCAGCCGTGCAAGCTGCTCCGATCCGGTCCTGGCGGCGACTGACCCGAGGTAACTGCGCTGAGCCAGGCCCGACAGACGCCAATGCTCCACCAGTGAGTGCACAACCTCAATCACTCCCTGTATTCTCTAGATTGGGCTACAATTTAGCTTGAGTTGGCACCGTGAAGTTCCCACTATTACAGAAAGTGAGAGAAAGAAAGAATAAGTTTCAGACGTACCCTGGGTTTGGTTGATGGTGGAGATGAAGCCCAGAGATGGACAAGGCAGAGAGAGGGACCGGCTCCAGGTCAACTTCTGGTCCCAGCCAAGCAAAGTAGCAGCCTCCTCAATCCTCGAAATGATTAAACAAGAGCGAGAGAAATTCATCCATAAATACAACAAATTATACCATCTTACACACACACAAACACCAAGTCAAAGTAGCAACACTAGGATAGAGACCCGCAATACCCTAATCGCACATTATGAGGATAGTGTAATTCAATTAAACAAAGAAATTATATCAATAGGACCGATTGATCGAATGGAGGAAGCCTTAGTGCAGACTTGAACTGACTCAACCAAGTCAGCGACTCCAACCGTGATCCCACTAAACCCACCCAGTCTATACAGGAACACAAACCAACTTTACTCAAAATGACTGAACAAATCCACAGAAAACGAGTCTCAAAAACTGCCCTAAACCGGCCTCAGCACAAACCCCCACCTGCTGCTGACCATCAGCCCTGACACTGATTAACTCTCAGTCACTAAACGGACCCAGCCCTGACCCACAGCTAACCAGCTGCCAGCAAACAATCTCATTTTCATCTCAGGACAAACTACTGTATTGTCACCAATACCAAACTCTAAACTCACCCCATTAATCTGCAGCATCGCCTCCACCCAGTCCTTCTCCAACCTCAGCTTCTGTTGCACCAGGCGGCGCTGGGTGTGTTAGGCTGTAATGTGTGACCACTGCAGCAGGTGGCGCTGTGTGCGGCAGGGACACAGTGGGCGGGCCTCCCTCTCCTGTCAATCACTGGTGACCAGGGAGACAGTGGGCGGGCCTCTCTCTCCTGTCAATCACTGGTGACCAGGGAGACAGTGGGCGAGTCTCTCTCCTGTCAATCACTGGTGACCACGGAGACAGTGGGCGAGTCTCTCTCCTGTCAATCACTGGTTACCAGGGAGACAGTGCCCAAAGTAGTAACCAAAGATGGTAGAGTATAGCTAATATAGGACTGGAGGATAGCTAATGTTACTCCCTTGTATAAAAAGGGGCAGAAGGACAAGCCTGGTAACTACAGACCAGTCAGTCTAACGTCGGTAGTGGGCAAACTTCTAGAGTCCATAATCAGGGACAAGATAGATCTTCACTTAGAAAGATATAGGCTAATAAGGGACAGTCAACATGGATTTGTTAAAGGCAAATCTTGCCTTACAAATCTGATAGAATTTTTTGATGAGGTAACGGAATGGGTGGATAATGGTAGCGCAGTTGATGTAGTTTACATGGACTTTCAAAAGGCATTTGACAAAGTGCCACATGAGAGACTTATTATGAAATTAAAGGCCCATGGCATAAAAGGGACAGTGGCAGCGTGGATCCACAACTGGCTGCGAGACAGAAAGCAGAGAGTTGTAGTGAGCGGCTGTTTTTCAGATTGGAGGGAAGTGAGCAGTGGTGTGCCACAGGGATCGGTTTTGGGACCATTGCTGTTTGTAATCTACATCAATGATCTGGACTTGGGTGTACGGAGTACAGTTTCCAAGTTTGCAGATGACACTAAGTTAGGGAGAATAGTAAACAGTGAGGAGGATAGTAGCCATCCGCAAGAGGATATAAACAAATTGGTAAAGTGGGCAGACACATGGCAGATGAAGTTTAATGCAGAGAAGTGTGAGGTGATGCATTTTGGGAGAAGAAATGAAGGGAGGCAATATAGGCTAGATAGTACAATTTTAAATGGTGTAAAGGAACAGAGAGACCTGGGGATTTGTGTTAGTGACTCTTTGAAGGTGGCAGGACAGGTAGACAAGGCTGTTAAGAAGGCATATGGGATACTAGGCTTTATAAATTGGGGTATAGGGTACAAAAGTCAGGAAGTGCTGACTAACCTCTATAGGACTTTGGTGAGACCTCAGCTGGAATACTGTGTTCAATTCTGGTCACCACACTACAGAAAGGATGTGAAGGCATTGGAAAGGGTACAACGAAGATTTACTAGGATGGTGCCAGGATTGAGGGACTTCAGCTATGAGGAGAGGCTAGATAGGCTAGAGTTATTCTCTCTGGAGCAGAGAAGATTGAGGGGAGACCTAATAGAGGTTTATAAGATCATGAGGGGTTTCGACAGGGCAAATAGAGAAAAACTATTTCCACTCGTGGGCGAATCTGTGACTCGTGGACACAGATTTAAAATAGTTTCAAGGCGAAGTAGAGGGGAGCTGAGGAGAAATTTTTTCACTCAGCGAGTTGTTCGAATCTGGAATGCATTGCCTGAAAAGGTGGTGGAGACTGATTCGATAACAGCTTTTAAAAGGGAATTAGATCTTTATTTAGGGAGAACAGGTCTATTAGGCTATGGGGAGCGGGCAGGGCAGTGGGATTGAATCGCTCTTTTCAAAGAGCCGGCACAGACGAGATGGGCCGAATGGCCTCCTTTTGTGCCGCAAAATTCTATGAATCTATGAATCTTCTACCATCCCTTCCAGCTTCAATTTCTAACAACTTCTCCCCTCAGTCCACCCAAAGTACAAATGAAGACTTTCAGCATTCAACCAACTCAACTTCAAACTTGACAGACATCTATCCTTTAGCAAACGTTTCCTCTCAGCAAAAAGTTTTACCGGGTTAGTGTGAGCGTTAGTAACAGTTCTGTAGAAACCATGTTAAAAATCAGAAACCATGTTAGCTGTTTCTTTGTCTCCCTTAGAAATCCCAGAGGTCAGTAGGGGTATCAGCAAACGTCAGTTGTATGACATAGTCCAGACCGAAGAAGGGAGAAAGGCTTGTGCTTGTTTAGATTGGGATTAAAGACGATTTACTTCTTTCTTTGAAAATTGTAATCTATCAGTTAGCAACTTGTGGTTGTCTAGTTCTGTTTTAACAGATGCTGCCCTTTTTGCACCCCATGGCTAATGTAAATAGAGTTCAACTCTCTTCCCACATTCACTTTTATTGATTAGGTGGATTGCTGTAATTGGTTAAAGGAACTTACACGCGGTGTGCAAAAGATTAAGATATAAACTGTTGTATTTCTGTAAGTTCCTTAGAAGTAGGGAACGGCGATATATCGGTATATCGCTAAAACCCGATATGATTTTCATATCGATATGCCGATATAGACATTTAAAAAATATCTATATATCGAAAAACGGAATATCGATGTAAAAAATCGGGATGCGAGCACAATCAACTACAAGACCCAGAATGCTCATCTCTACACACAATGCACAGACCGAGGTGCAAAGCCGCCATCTTGTATTCATAGTCCTCGAATACAATATACAGGTATGCACGGGGTGGGGGGAGAGAGACGGCTGGGGGGAGGGGGAGAGACGGGGTGGATGTGATAATATACAGATAGATAGAGATGGGGGGGGATGTGAGAGAGGAGAGAGACATAGAGAGACACAGACAGAAAAACACAGAGATGGAGAGAGTGAGAGACACAGAGAGAGAAAGATATTTACCTCCTGAGAAGATAGGCCCAGAATGCGCGCGCACTCCGTAGGCGCGCGCGCATGTGCAGTTCGAAAAAACTAAAAATATCGCTATATCTCGATATGGGCCAACCGATATATCCATATCCGGAAAATTCCCATATCGCCGTTCCCTACTTAGAAGTACCAACTCGGGTATCTGACCTGTGACGGTATTTCTCCTTTCGGCCGTTAGTATATTAAATGACTGTTTGTGCTTTACACGAGTAGCCTGATCTCTTTGTGAGTTATTCCACGACAGTTCCCTGACCTACAAATGTAACCAGAGTTAAGGCTCAGATGTGTTAGGGTGTCAAACATCCAGCATGGAGTCCACATAATGTTGCCAAACTTCTGGGGTATAGAAAGGTGCCAGAGAGGTAAAGGGTGTAATAGCTTTAGTTGGTTATTACAACTAAATAGCCAAATAAAGCTTAGGTTTCCGCTATTACAGTTACCTGAATCCTCCACGAGCCCCGAGATGCTAGAAACAAATACACAAATATCCCAACATTTCCCATATTTTCAATGATGAGCCGATCCGAGCTCCGCTGTAAAGAAATTGTCCCTGACACTAACTACTTCTGAGGTTTCCACTGTGACATTAACAGGATCTTCCACCAGGCCCGAGATGCTAGAAAGAAAGACACAGATATCCCAAGGTTTCCATAAACGAACATTCCCATATGGTCCAATGTCGAATAACGAGCCGATCCGAGCTCCGCTGTAAAGAAAAGTTTCTGTGGCTGCACCGAAGCCCTGACACTAACTGTTTCTATAAGGTTTCCACTGTCACATTTACAGGATCTTCCACATGCCTCGAGATGCTAGAAAGAAAGACACAAATAACTCAAACATGCTCTTACCGTACAGTCCATAGTAGCACAACGATTCTCGATCCCAGCTCCACAGGCCTCGGCTGAACTGGCCCTCACACCGAACGACTCTCAAACCTGGAAATGACAAAACAGAGAGTGAGACATTCATCCATACTCTCCACAAATTGAATCATCTCACAAAGATTGGTCAAACTCGCACCACAGGATAATGGACAGGCAAGGTGCAGGTTCTTTCCCAATTTACAAAGAATTAACATTACATGTGACTTGCAGTTCCCCCAAAGGCAAGTACAGACTTTCAGCCCTGAATCAACTCAACTAAACTAACTCAACCCTCTCTGACAGCAAATGACTCTCGGCAGCTACACAATGCCAGTCGCTAGCAAACTGACTTTGTGACCTGCTTCAAACCAGCCCCAACAGGAACCAACTCTCAGCCCTGAACCAAAGCAACAACTAAACCCTGAGCCCTTCAACAACAACCAAGTCAACAAAGCAACCAACTCAGTTCTGAACAAATTCAGCCCAACCAACTCTCAGCCCTGAACCAAATCAACATTAATCCAGCAGCATCTCCCCGTGTTCACAAGTCAGACAACCTACAAGAAGTCCACACAGAGTTACCAAACCTCCAGAGAGAGAGGTTCCAGAGAGAGAGAAGTGCCTTCTTTGTCACCATCCCAGAGTCCCACGAGTAGAAACTTACCCCATATGGTCCTCAGGGAAGCCTGGCCAGCCCCAAGCCTGCAAACAAACCAACCTTCATTGCTCAGAACCTGCAAGTCTCCTGCAAGTCTCCTGCTCTCTGCGATGGCTGGATAGGGAATGAGCTCAGCCTCGGGGTTAAATACTCACAGCTTTCAGTTCAGTCACATGGCCAACAAGGCAATTACATTCCCATCAGGTGCAAGTCAAGGTCCTGTCCCTGTGCAGCTGCCATCGATCAGGATCCCTCACACCCCATTAACCAGCTCAGAGAACTTGACTGGTTATATGCTGAATATACGTAATGATGTTGGCCAGTTTTGAATCAGTGGGCGAGTCTCTCTCTGTCAATCACTTGTTACCTGGGAGACAGTGGGCGAGTATATCCCTCACTCTCTCTCCTGTCAATCACTGGTTACCAGGGAGACAGTGCGCCAGTATCTCTCGCTCCTGTCAATCACTGGTTACCTGGGAGACAGTGGGCGAGTCTCTCTCTCTCCTGTCAATCAGTGGTTACCAGGGAGACAGTGGGCGAGTCTCTCTCTCTCTCCTGTCAATCAGTGGTTACCAGGGAGACAGTGGGCGTGGTCAACATTAACATGATTCTTGTTCAAAATCACATTGATTTGCAGCAAATGTCAGATTAAAGCCAATAAGAATGGCCCACCTTTCACATAACATTTGGCTATATTATTAATATTATTGTTGTTATTATTATTGCTATTATCTCAGTCCAAACTGAGCCAGAAATCCTTTTCTTATCAAATCTGAAGCTGAAACCATCGGATACAAAAATGTTTAAACTCAGAATTAAATCTCCTTTTGCTTCAAATAGATTATGAACAGAAGCAATTTAAATAGAAAGTAAATCATTTGCATTTGATACAGCTCCTGATCATAACTTCTATTGGACGCCGGGCCTTCAGTTTCTCCGCTCCCACCCTGTGGAATTCCATCCCCCAATCCCTCCCCCTTGTTTCTTCCCTTTCCAGGCTGGTTTGAAGACTTTCCTCTTCGACCGTGCCTTTTGTTCTCCACCGAACTTTTCGACCTCCCCTACGTGTTTCACCCCTTCCCGAACACTCCCCTCCCAGCTAGGGTCACACGCCTCCTGTGCAGTGCCTTGGGACGTCCTCCCAACGTGAAAGGCGCTTTATAAGTTTAAGTTGCTGTTGTTCTAGGCTGTGTCTCAAAGCGCTTCATAGAATATACTATAAAATGAATTGACTGTATATATATATATATATTTGGGTGAAAAGCGACAGCCAATTGTGCACAGCAGCGTCCCCCCCCCCCCCACACACACACACACAAATAGTCATGAATTGAAATGACCAATTTATAATTGTGGGTTTTTTGAAGGGATTATTTTTAGGAGTGTGTGTGTGTGTATGTGGAGTAAGAAAGCTTGCTCAAGGTTTCTCCCTGATCTGCCTGGATTCGAACACAGGTCTCACACTTGTAAGGCAAGTGCTCTAACCACTGGGCTACAGGACTCCATATCCTACAAACAACAACTACATTACATTTATAATTACATCATTCATGTCAGAAGGAGGTCCCAAGGAGCTGAACAAATAAACTATTTGGGGATTGGTGGCAAGTTCATCCTAATGTATTTCTCTCAAATGTAAACAAATATACACAACTCATGTGGAAATAAGAAAATAAGACAATTACATTCAAATATATTACAAAGATTTTACAAGTGCTTCGGTTTTTATATCTCACGCTAAAATTTTCTTAACTTGCACACAGTAATGTAAACCACACATTAACCAAGGAACTTGAACTAAGACGGACATTATATTTCAGAAAATCTTTTAACAATCAACATTGCGTTTGATAAAGTTACTTAATAATTCTTATGTTAGATATATAGCGCCTTTTATGTCAGTAAGATGTCTTCAAAGCAGCCTCCATTAAGTGTAGTGACAATGTATTCATACACATAATAGTAATGCTTACATTTGATATAGTGCTTTTCACGCCTTCTAAACTGTGTCTCAAAGCGCTTCACAGAATATACTGTAAAGTAAATTGACTGTAGTCCCTCTCCCTGGCTCGGCCCCGGGATCCATTATTGGGAAGCACTCTGAGACACCGTTTGGCCTGGTGCGCGCTAAATAAATCTATGTTGTTGTATATTTGTGGGCAAAATGCAGCAGTCAATTGTGCACAGCAGTGTCCCCACAAACGGTTGTGGATTGACATGACAAATTTTATTAGTGTGGTTGTTTTGGGAGCAATTCTTATTAGGTGTGTGTGTATGTGCGCGTGTAGTAAGAAAACTTGCGCAAGGTTTCCCCCTGACCTGCCTGGAGTTGAACACAGGTCTCTCACTTGTAAGGCAAGTGAGTGCTTTAAACACTGAGTTCAGGAGTCCGTGGGACTTCATTAGTGTCTTAATCCAATGCTTTCGGTAAATAAATAAATTCATGATGGATGGCAGCAAATTTTTAATATTTCAGTTTGAAAATTCATACAATATTCAGAACAGTTGATATACAGAGTTGATACTGTTGTATCTTACACGGATCGGTGGAATCAGAGGACACAGCCTGCGATTCACATCCTCCTGACGTGAAAAGCGCTCCACAAATGTAATTTTCTTGTTGTTGTTAATTCAAAACAAATCTGCGGAAACACTACTTCAGTGATGGAGTAGTAACGTTTGGAATTAGCTACCTAAGAGATTATTGTAGCAGAAAGTATTGTTTAAGAACAAATCAGATACATTTCTGTTAGAAATAACATCCCAGGATACAATATATAGTTTGAGAATTGTCAAGCTACTGCCAGGAGGGTGGAAGGTAAACTGGATGGACTTTGACCTTCTTTCTGTAGCAAATTTTTATGTATTTATTACTGTACCATGGATAAACACGGCAGCCAATGTGTGCATTACAATACAATAATAATCCTTGCATTTGATATCATAGAATCATAGAATTTTACGGCACAAAAGGAGGCCATTCAGCCCATCTAGTCTGTGCCGGCTCTTTGAAAAGAGCGATTCAATCCCACTGCCCTGCCCGCTCCCCATAGCCTAATAGACCCGTTCTCCCTAAATAAAGATCTAATTCCCTTTTAAAAGTTGTTATCGAATCAGCCTCCACCACCTTTTCAGGCAATGCATTCCAGATTCAAACAACTCGCTGAGTGAAAAAATTTCTCCTCAGCTCCCCTCTACTGCGCCTTGAAACTATTTTAAATCTGTGACCACGAGTCACAAATTCACCCACGAGTGGAAATAGTTTTTCTCTATTTGCCCTGTCGAAACCCCTCATGATCTTATAAACCTCTATTAGGTCTCCCCCTAATAGAAGATGTGAATATTGCAATATTCACATCTTCTAGATTTGGGGGGGTGGGAAATTGAGCCATAAACACCACAAATTGTATAATCTCACAAAGATTAGTCAAACTAACCAAAGGGCTCCTGACACCCAAGGTTTGGATTCTTTGCTTTCAGAGAATCAACATTACATATGATTTACAGTCCACCCAAAGTTCAAGTACAGCCCCTCAGCCCTGAACCAACTCAACCAACGCTGACAGAAACAGACTTTTGGCAGCTACACAATGCCAGTCGGTAGCAAACTAACTTCTTTGCGACCCTGTCTATTGTAGCCAAATCATCCCTCAAGTGAAGCCCTGTAGCTGAGGGGTGAGAACCCTCTCCTGGCATGTGAGAGACATGGATCGAATGCTGGGCGCCACACATGCACACAATAATAAACCCTCGAAAAAAATTATAATTTGGACATTTCAAACCACGACTGTTAATGGGGACGCTGCTGTGCGCAATTGGCTGCCGTATTTCGCCCACAAATATACAGTCAATTCAGTTTACAGTATATTCTGTGAAGCACTCCAAGATGTCTAAGCAATTTTGTTTTCCCAGTCTATATAAAGTTGAAATCACCTGCTATTATTGTATTTCTCTTGTTACAGCTCTTCTAATTGCCTCATTAATACGCTGCCTAATACAGTAACTACTGTTTGGGGGTGGGGGTCCATAATCTATTCCCATTCGTGTTTTCTGTCCCGTGTTGTTTCTGAGCTCCTCCTAAACTAATTCACTGAACTACAGGACAGTGGCTTGCGAGCGAGCAAGGCCGGACCTCTAACCACTGAGCTACAAGTCTTGTGAGTTAGGCCATGGATGAGCTACAGGACTCCACAATATTTATATTGAATAGTTTGGAGAATTCACATGGTTTAACATTGAAGAGACTTCACATAATAATCCTTGTATTTCATACAGTGCATTATCCCAGTGAGACGTCTCAAAGCAGTTCACAGGACATATTACAAAGTGAATTGAGTGTATTTTGTGGGCGAAATGCTGCAGCTAATTATGCCCAGCAACATCCCTACAAACAGTCATGGTTTATTGTCCCAATTATTGGTTTGATTTTTGCTTTTTCCTTCCAGCCCTGCCGACTGCTCTGACCGAGCCTTGAGTGAGTGATTAGAGGCAACTATACTGAGTCCAGGGCTGACGAGAATCCAGCCCTCAACAAATACACTCAACCGGCTTCAACAGTCTGTATCTCTGCACTTGCATTGAATCCACTCAATCCAACTCTCAGCCCTGAACCAAGTCAACATTAATCCAGTGACATCTCCCCCATTCTGTTCCCCTGTCCTATCCCCCCTCAAATCTCAGCCTCTGTTTGTGACAACTTCTCACCTCGATCTACAATATGAACCAGAGTTAAGGCTCCTATGTGTTCGGATGTCGGACATCCTGCATGGACTCCACATGGTGTTACCAAACCTCTGTACTGTAGAAAGGTGCCAGAGAGAGAGAGTGTAATAGCTTTAGTTGGCATCGTGAGGTTTCCACTATTACAGTGCCCTATGTTCCACAAATCCTGGGGTGCAAGAAAGAGAGAAAGACAACACAAGGGCCTTAAGGTTTCTGTGACCCCACACTTGCTGTCGAGCCCAAAATAACATAGATTCATAGAATGTTACGGCACAAAAGGAGGCCATTCGGCCCATCTAGTCTGTGCCGGCTCTTTGAAAAGAGCGATTCAATCCCACTGCCCTGCCCGCTCCCCATAGCCTAATAGACCTGTTCTCCCTAAATAAAGATCTAATTCCCTTTTAAAAGTTGTTATCGAATCAGCCTCCACCACCTTTTCAGGCAATGCATTCCAGATTCGAACAACTCGCTGAGTGAAAAAATTTCTCCTCAGCTCCCCTCTACTTCGCCTTGAAACTATTTTAAATCTGTGACCACGAGTCACAGATTTTGACTCGCAATGGTCCCAAAACCGATCCCTGTGGCACACCAGTGCTCACTTCCCTCCAGTCTGAAAAACAGCCGCTCACTACAACTCTCTGATTTCTGTCTCGCAGCCAGTTGTGGATCCACTCTGCCACTGCCCCTTTTACGCCATGGGCCTTTAATTTCCTAACAATGAACTTAATCCCCGCTCCGCTGTAAACAAGTTGTTTGTGCGTCTACACTGCCTGGTCCTCACACCAGCCAATTACAACCACAAAATGACACTTGTACAGTGCCTTTCATGTTAAGACGACGTCCCAAGATGCTGCACAGTCAGGGATCAGGACTTAAAAGAGGGGTAGGGAGGGAGGACAGCCTTGAAGCAGGGAGGGAAGGGAGACAGAGTTGGGAGGGCAGCAGAGGGCATGATTGAAGAGGAGGGCCTTGAAGAAGGCAAATGAGGGAGTGAGGCAAACAACCACAACTTTGATTTATATAGTGCCCTCCCTAACTCCACGTCGGACGGTGTCTCAGAACGCTTCACAATAACAGATCCCAGGACCGAGCCAGGGGCAGAAAGGTGACCAAACGTGTGGTCGAAGAGAAAGGTCTTTAACTATGACCTGAAATTGGGAAGAGAGGGGGCGAGGCAAAGGGAGTGAGGAAGGGAGTTCCAGAGCCTTGGGGCATAGTGGCTGAAGGCACGGCCGCCGAGGGTGGAGTGGAGGATTCAGGGGTGACATGGAGGAGGCCAGACCCTGTGGAGTGAACGCAGCGGGTGCTGGTTTGGGGAGAGAGGAGATCAGAGACGTAGTGGAGTGCAGAGGAGGAGGGACTTGAAAACAAGGATGAAGGGACTGAGATGGAGTTCCAGAGTGTGGGGACAGAGAGAGAGGCTGAAAGCCTGTCCACCAATGGTTGAGTGGGGGATAAGGAGCAGACCAGAGCCAACTGAATGGAGGGGGGACGGGGAGGTTCATGGGGGGGCAAGGCCATGAAAGTAAGGATGAGGATGTTTAATTGGATCCTCTGGGGGGATGGGGAGCCAATGGAGCCGGCCGAAGGTGGGGAAGGATGGGAACATGGAGCTTGGTGTGGGAGAGAACATGGTTCCAACTCCTCTACCCCATGCGCACTTCTCTGACCTTTCTCCTCACAGCAGTACCCCCTGCCTTCGGTCTCCTGGGTCCAGCCTCCTCCTTGTCCCCGAATCCTCAGCTTTGGAACTCCCACACTCCCACTTGCTCACTCACCCCTCCCTCCCATTCACACTCTCAGAGACTGACTGACTTACTCATACACACACTCACTAACCAGCTCTCTACCTCATTCACTCACACTCAGGCCCTCTCGCCCACCTCTGTCCCCATTATCAGTTCGCACCTGAAGACCTTTCTCTCCACCTGACCTTGGCTTAGTCGCCCTCCCCCTGGCTCAGCCTCGGCCATTGAGACACCGTGTGGAGGGAGGGCCCTATATGTGCAAGTTGTTGTTGTCTTTCTCTCTGTGTCTCTCACATGTCTCTTTCTCTCTGGAACTGTGCGCGTGCGCATCTATCTCTCCATGCCTCACTCCCACCCTCGCCCATCTCCACTGGCTCCCCGTCCACAGTGTTACTGTTAGAGGAGAAAATGGTTATGTTATATTTTCAAGAAACTTGTTTGGTGGCAGCATGTGAGTCTGATAGATGTTTTAATTAAATAGAATGCTTTACTAATACTTGTTTGCAAAGCCATAATCGAAATCAGATTAGTTCGATTGTTGACGTAACAGCTTCTCTATTGTCTCTTCTGTGAAAACTGCAGCCTTGGTTGTGATCTGCAGAGACGGCCTTGGGTACGACAGAAGAGATAAGCGAGAATAATAAAACTGTGTGAAACGAACGAATTGTGCAGGAGGCAAAAAGGCAGTTTGGGCTAGTAATTTTCAGTTTCAAGATATGTACGTGACTGTATTGTAATTGGTTTAAGAAAGGGACTACCCCTTTCTCAAGATATATCTCTTTTTCTGTATAAAAGATGTGAAAACGCTGGACACGAGGTCTTTTGTCTGCCTTAGAGACAACTGACCCTATGGGCATATGAGACTAATTGATGACTTATATGCATGTAGTTGAATAAATCGTTTTTGCTATGCCTACTTACTTGTTTTTGACTGACTATTTTCTAGCTACAGATTGTCTAAATTTCTGAACCTAACATTACCCCCCCACCTCAAACTCCAGCCCGCAGTCCCTTTACCTCCTTTCCTCCTCTTCCACTGTGCCTTCTGCTCCCTTCCTAACTCTACTCCCACCCCACCCAACCCCCTACACCCCACTGGTTCTGGCCTCCTCCATGACCTCCGCTCCAGCCTTGGCAGCCATGCCTTCAGCCACTATGTCGGGAGTTCTGGAACTCACTACCTTCATTTTGCCCCCTCTTTTCTCAGTTTCAGGTCCCAGCTGAAGACCTCTTCGACCGCGCCTTTGGCCACCTTACTGCCCCTGGCTTGGCTATTGTGAAGCGCTCTGAGATGCTGCCCAGCATAGAGGGCGCTATACAAATCGAAGTTGTTGTGTTGATAAAGTTACTTAATCCTTATGTTACATATATGAAGTGGTGCAAGCCACAGTCCCTATGGCTGAGTGGTGGTGTTGGAGAAAAGACCTGTGCACTGATCTTAACTTCCAAAATAACTGCTGAGACCATATTTGTTGAAGTTGGTTTAGTTTTACTTATGCAAACACACACTACAAACATGAACAGAACAATCCCAGGTTACTATTGCTTGCCTTGGCAGGCGTTCTGGAGAACTCTAAAATTCACTGCATGTCTTATACACTTAATCACCTCCTTATTTTGACATTACATTGTCCAAAAGGAACATCAAAACCAGACAGTCTAAAGATCAGGGTCGCACAGAGTTGTTATTCATCTTTATCTTCCCCACTCTGGCTTGTACTAGTCTCAATATGCTCTCCTGCTTATGTTTTACACCATAAAACCACAGTCTTTCTGAGTCAGTTTAAACAAGACAAAGTTACAAAGCAATAACTGAAATTCTTGCGTTAGCTACTATTTGAATGTATGGGGATAGGTTCACATGTGTAACGACCCACATGATTGTTTTAGTAATCATATTCCTTACTTATAAAACTAATGTTCTGTAATTATATTGCAAAGCATCCATCACAACAGTCCCCACCTTGAGAATGAGAAAATACAATTTGATCAAGTAAACTATTCTTGTATTATTTTAGCTGTAAATTCTTTACTTCATAACTTTACTTTGGCATAAATAGCATCAAAATATGTAAAACCACAAGACCTTGTAAAATCACAAAAACATAAGACATGAGTAATACACTTCAATACAATAAATTAATCACATTGCTACAGTGGCTGTGATTAGGAATTAAACTTGGTACAATTAATGTTGATTGCAGAATATCTTTTCTCAAGATTGGTTAGACTTGTCTTCTTTATTCCCAAATTCAGACCTTTTTGGTCACGCATCCAAATCTGCAGTCAGAAATTCAACAGCTTGTTTTTACCATTCACTGGTAAAGTGTCCTCGAAAGTCCACAGAGTCAGCTTTCTTTCAGCAAACAAGTCCATGACTTTTTGTCCACCGTAAGATAAGACCAGAATTATGGGATTGTGGAATGTCCAGTCGCCACCTCGAGTGGGTCAAACCGACAGCACGCCATCATCATCGGAATCTTCACGATTCCCTTTTACTTCAGCCACCACATCAATCCTTTCAACTCATTTTAGCATCTGTAAATATAGCACATCACTAACAGAGTATAGCCACAAAAATTATGAATAATATTAGTTTGGGTTCTTTAAAAACAAATGCAACACAGGTCCTCCTCCATCTTGTCCACCACATTCAAGCACCAACTTATTTTGCATAAGAAACATTTTACAATAGCTTTACTGATCAGACACACTTCAACATTCATAGTATATCATTATCAATAATCATAAGTAAAAACCAATATAAATGTTATTGCCACAAGTTAAATTTATTCATATTTAATTTCTATAATCATTTTAATTAAATGCTGCAATACAGAAAATAAATCAGACTATTTAAAAAAAGTTTCTCTTATTTCCATCAATGTTACTCTGCTTTCTCACTTCGTACTTTTATCATATTCCAAATTATTTGGTCTTATCTATGCAGACCAATATTCTTTAATTTTCTCACTTTGTTTATCCTTTACTTTGCTGTCTCAGTACATATGGAAGGTGGGTAGGATCTGTCTTATACTCTGCGTCCAGAGCAAAGTCAGGCCTATCACGGTCCAGTACTTAAAAATAATCCCAAACTTATGGAACATGGATGGCATCTGGCCATACTCCGCGTCCAGAGCAATGTCAGACCCACCATGATCCTCTTTAAATGCATAAATTACATAAACATTTCACTTCAATTTGCTTGCTTATTTTAATTATTACTAGTTTTAGGGTCTGTTGATATGGAAATTTTCTGATTTAGATATATCGATGGGCTCATATCGAGATACCGATATATCAATATTTTCAGGGTGTTCATACTGCACGTGCATTCGGGGCCTATCTCCTCAGGAGGTAAATATCTCTCTCTGTGTCTCTCTTTTTCTGTCTGTCTCTGTATCTCTCTCCTCTCTATCTGAATGTACATTATCACATTCCACCCCCTCCCCCATCTTTTGAACATTTAACAGTTTTCAATTTCTCCATTCGCTGCCTTAACCAGTGAATTTCTTATTTGGTTCCCAAGTTGGTATTTGGAGCTTGTCTAGAGGGTGGACCCTCTGGTCTCCATGATCTACATTGCCACTTATGATGCCCTGTTTATTACAATGGTAGTGATTACCCACCTCCTTCTGGAGGCTGCAAAATCACTGTTTGATGCGGATCCTCGTTCCTCATTAAGCCACACAACCATGGCTCAACCAAATGTACCTGACCTTTCTTTGTGACTGCATTATTCACATTAGCTACTAGATATGCTGGTGTCTTCCAACTGTGCTATCTTTTCCTCTGCAACGGATATGTGATGCTGGATTCCCCTGTCTATGTTCTTGAGCCATGGCTGCCTGTATTTTTATAGCAGATTTTAAACCTCCCTTGTCAAGCGCTCACAGCGCTGCTCGAGCTTCCTCTGCTCTACTTCTAAATTGTCTGACTTCTTCCTTACTTCTCCTGGAATAATTTATTGTTTCTCCATTCTGCTTCCAGAACTTTCATAAATGAAGATCCTAATGTCTCTCTCTCTCATCATACTCTCTCATTGTTGTCAGCATTGCCATACCCTTCGTCAGGCCCACACTGCGCTGCCTCATCCTCATAATTGGAGGGAGTAAAACCAGATGTAACAGCCGCTATGAAAGCTGCTTCTGTCCTAATTCCCCTTTCAATCACCCAATAATGACATTACACTTTTTTTTATATAAAATATTTATTTTAAAATATTTTCATCCCCGTGACAACACACGCCAAACAACAAAACAATCCCCACCGTGACAAATGCGCAACTGTCTTTATTCTCTCGCAAAAAAAACAATCTCAGTCACAACAAAAATCTCCACCGGTTTTGTGGAATCACAATTCTATTCTCGTTACAAACATAGACGCCTATTATTCAATTTCCAGCACCAGGGCCTCCTGGCTTCTCTACGCTGCTGCCTTTCAACAGTGACATTACACGTATCATGGTTCTGAGGGTGATCCCTATCCAGGTCCTCCCTTACCTTACAGCGAAGGGGATACTTATAATCCTATAATTCACATTTTAATTGCTCTATTTCTCCCCTTGGTAATATTCCGCATTGATTTCAATTCCACTCTCTCAGCAAAAGCCAAAGTTATAGCCCCTATGTGTAGAGCTACAGTAGCTTCCAGTCCCACTGTTCGTCCCTGTTCTTTTTCCCAACATGCTTTGCTCCTTCTCATATTTCCGAGTCAACACTGAGCCGACTCCCAGAGACGGTTTTTATATAACTATTGACTCCGAGTCAAAGTAACGATTCCCGGAATCGTTTCTTTGGTGAAACTCCCCGAGTTCATCTTTAAGTGACTCCCAGAGCCGCATTTTTTTTTTAAAAACAGTACAAAATGAAGGCCAATACTTCAAACAACATTCATATTTACTGACCACAAGTAAAAAAAAGTTTCCCATCAGATCATGCCGACCACGCCAAATGTTGGACAAAAGACCTGTGCACTGATCTTAACTCTTTAATTTCTGAAATAACTGATACCGTATTGGTTGAAGTTGGTTTAATTTTAGTTATGCAAACACACACTGCAAAACATTGCAAACATGAACAGAACAATACTACCAGGTGACTGCTGTCTAGCCTTAGCAGGTGTTCTGGAGACCTGTAAAATTCACTACATAAGACCCACGTCTTATACCCTTATGCACCTCGTTATTTGGACATTACTTGACCAAAAGGCACAAGACAGTCTAAAGATCAGGATCACAAAGAGTTATTCACCTTTCTTACCCACCCCGGCTTGTACAAGTCTCAATATGCTCTCCTGCTTATGTATTACACTGTAAAACCACAGTCTTTCTGGGTCAGTTTAAACTAGACTAAAAGTTACAACGTGATAACTGAAATTCTTGCATCAGCTACTAATTTGGGAGTCTGTGCATAGGTGCACATGTGTAACCACCCACATGATTGTTTAATAATCATATTCCTTACTTATAAAGCCAATATATTTCCTAATTATATTGCAAAGCATCTATTACAACAGTGAGCGTCCTGGTCTGACAAGCCACAGATTCTGTGGATGAGAGGTGGGAGCCCTGGCATGCCACAGTCCCTGCGGCTGAAGTGCTGGGATCTCAGGCCTCGCAAGCTTGTATTTCAGTGGTTGGAGCTCTCGCCTTACAAGCCACAGTCCCTGTAGCTCAGTGGCTAGAGCAAATTCAACTACATCAACAACTAAACCAATGTTTAACCCTTCAACAACTCAACCAAGTCAACAAATTAACCAACTCAGTTCTGAACAAATTCAGGAAAATCAACTCTCAGCACTGAACCACGTCAATATGAATCCAACAACATCTGCTACCATCCCTTCCAGCTTCAAATCTCAGCCTCAACTTCCAACAACTTCTCCCCTCAACCTGGTTTACAGTCCACCCAAAGTGCAAATGCAGACTTTCAGCATTGAACCAACTCAACTTCAAACTTGACAAACATCTATCCTTTAGCAAACGCTTCCTCTCAGCAATTTTTTTTACCGGGTTAGTGTGAGAGTTAGTAACAGTTCCCTGACCTACAAATGTAACCAGAGTTAAGGCTCAGATGTGTTAGGGTGTCAAACATCCAGCATGGAGTCCACATAATGTTGCCAAACCTCTGGGGTGTAGAAAGGTGCCAGAGAGGTAAAGGGTGTAATAACTTTAGTTGGCACCGTTAGGTTTCCGCTATTACGGTTACCTGAATCCTCCACGAGCCCCGAGATGCTAGAAACAAATACACAAATATCCCAACATTTCCCATATTTTCAATGATGAGACGGTCCAAGCTCCGCTGTAAAGAAATTGTCCCTGACACTAACTATTTCTGTGAGGTTTTCACAGTCACATTTACAGGATCCTCCAGCAGCCACGAGATGCTAGAAAGAAAAATATCCCAAGGTTTCCAAAAACCAACATTCCCATATGGTCCAAAGATGATCCGATCCGAGCTCCGCTGTAAAAAAAAGTCTCTCTGGCTACACAGAAGCGGCCCTGACACTAACTACTTCCGTGAGGTTTCCACTGTGACATTTGCAGGATCTTCCACCAGCCACGAGATGCTAGAAAGAAAGACATAAATATCCCAAGGTTTCCATAAATCAACATTCCCATACAGTCCAATGTCGAATAATGAACCGATTTGGGCTCCGCTGTAAAGAGAAGTCTCTGAAGCCCTGACACTAACTGTTTCTGTGAGGATCCACTGTCACATTTGCAGGATCTTCCAGAAGCCCCGAGATGCTAGAAAGAAAGACACAAATATCCCAAACTTGCTCTTACCGTACAGTGCAAAGTAACACAACGATTCTCGATCCCAGCTGCACAGGCCTTGGCTGAACGGGCCCTCACACCGAATGACTCTCAAACCTGCAAATGGCAAAACAGAGAGTGAGACATTCATCCGTACACACCACAAATTGGCAATTTGCCCTGGCAAGCCACAGTCCCTGTGGCCGAGTGTTGGGCGCGCTGGCAAGCCACAGTCCCTGTGGCCGAGTGGTGGGAGCCTTGGCAAGCCACAGTCCCTATGGCCAAAGTGTGCCTAGTCCTGGGAAGCCACAGTCACTGTGGATCAAGTCGGGGGAGCCCTGGCCTGGCAAGCCACAGTCCCTGTGACCGAGTGGTGAGAGCCCTAGCCTGGCAAGCCACAGTCTCTGTGGCCAAATGGTGCCCAGCCATGGCAAGCCACAGTCCCTGTGACCGAGTGGTGGGAGCCCTGACATACCACAGTCCCTGCAGCTGAAGTGATCGGATCCCTGGCAAACCACAGTCCCTGTGACCAAGTGGTGGAAGCACTGGCAAGCCACAGTCCCTGTGGCCGAGTGGTGGGAGCGCTGGCCTGGCAAGCCACAGTCCCTGTGGCCGAGTGGTGCCTAGCCTTGGCAAGCTACAGTCCCTGTGACTGAGTGGTGGGATCCCCAGCAAGCCACAGTCCCTGTGGACAAGTGGTGCCTCGTCCTTGCAAGCCACAGTCCCTGTGGCCGAGTGGTGGAAACGCTGGCAAGCCACAGTCCCTGTGGCCGAGTGGTGGGAGCCCTGGCAAGCCACAGTCCCTGTGGCCGAGTGGTGAGAGCCCTGGCAAACCACAGTCCCTGTGGCCGAGTGGTGAGAGCCCTGGCTAGCCACAGTCCCTGTGGCCGAGTGGTAGGAGCCCTGGCAAGCCACAGTCCCTGTGCCGAGTGGTAGGAGCCCTGGAAAGGCACAGTCCCTGTGGCCAAATGGTGCCTTGTCCTGGCAAGCGGCAGTCCCTGTGGCCGAGTTGTGGGAGCCCTGGCCTGGCAAGCCACAGTCCCTGTGGCCGAGTCGTGAGAGCCCTGGCAAGCCACAGTCCCTGTGGCCTACTGGTGCTTAGCCCTGGCAAGCCAAAGTCTCTGTGGCCGAGTGGTAGGAGACCTGGCAAGCCACAGTCCCTGTAGCCGAGTGGTGGGAGCCCTGGCCTGGCAAGCCACAGTCGCTGTGGCCTTGTGGTGGGAACCCTGGGAAGCCACAGTCCCTGTGGCCTAGTGGTAGGAGCCCTGGCAAGCCACAGTCCCTGTGACCGAGTGGTCCCTAGCCCTGGCAAGCCACAGTCCCTGTGGCCGAGTGGAGAGAGCCCTGGCAAGCCACAGTCCCTGTGGCCGAGTGGTAGGAGCCCTGGCAAGCCACAGTCCCTGTGCCGAGTGGTAGGAGCCCTGGGAAGCCACAGTCCCTGTGGCCGAATGGTGGGAGCCCTGGCCTGGCAAGCCACAGTCCCTGTGGCCGAGTGGTGAGAGCCCTGGCAAGCCACAGTCCCTGTGGCCTAGTGGTGCTTAGCCCTGGCAAGCCAAAGTCCCTGTGGCCGAGTGGTAGGAGCCCTGGCAAGCCACAGTCCCTGTGGCCTAGTGGTGCTTAGCCCTGGCGAGCCACAGTCCCTGTGACTGAGTGGTGAGATCCCTGGCAAGCCACAGTCCCTGAAGCCAAATGGTGCCTTGTCCTGGCAAGCCACAGTCCCTGTGACTGAGTGGTGCCTAGCCCTGGCAAGCTACAGTCCCTGTGGCCAAGTGGTGGAAGCGCTGGCAAGCCACAGTCCCAGTAGCCGAGATGCGGGAGCCCTGGCAAGCCACAGTCCCTGTGGCTGAGTGGTGAGAGCCCTGGCAAGCCACAGTCCCTGTGGCCGAGTGGTAGGAGCCCTGGCAAGCCACAGTCCCTGTGCCGAGTGGTAGGAGCCCTGGCCTGGCAAGCCACAGTCCCTGTGGCCTAGTGGTGGAAGCCCTGGAAAGCCACAGTCCCTGTGGCCGAGTGGTGGGAGCCCTGGCCTGGCAAGCCACAGTCCCTGTGCCGAGTGGTAGGAGCCCTGGCCTGGCAAGCCACAGTCCCTGTGGCCTAGTGGTGGGAGCCCTGGAAAGCCACAGTCCCTGTGGCCGAGTGGTGGGAGCCCTGGCCTGGCAAGCCACAGTCCCTGTGGCCGAGTGGTGAGAGCCCTGGCAAGCCACAGTCCCTGTGGCCGAGTGGTGCTTAGCCCTGGCAAGCCAAAGTCTCTGTGGCCGAATGGTAGGAGACCTGGCAAGCCACAGTCCCTGTGGCCGAGTGGTGGGAGTCCTGGCCTGGCAAGCGACAGTCCCTGTAACCGAGCGGTGCCAAACCCTGGCAAGCTACAGTCCCTGTGACCGAGTGGTGGGATCGCCAGCAAGCCACAGTCCCTGTGGTGCCTCGTTCTTGCCAGCCACAGTCCCTGTGGCCGAGTGGTGGAAGCGCTGGCAAGCCACAGTCCCAGTAGCCGAGTTATGGGCACCCTAGCAAGCCACAGTCCCTGTGGCCGAGTGGTAGGAGCCCTGGCAAGCCACAGTCCCTGTGGCCGAGTGGTAGGAGCCCTGGCAAGCCACAGTCCCTTTGCCGAGTGGTAGGAGCCCTGGCAAGACACAGTCCCTTTGGCCAAATGGTGCCTTGTCCTGGCAAGCGGCAGTCCCTGTGGACGAGTGGTGGGAGCCCTGGCAAGCCACAGTCCCTGTGGCCAAGTGGTGGAAGCGCTCGCAAGCCACAGTCCCAGTAGCCGAGATGTGGGAGCCCTGGCAAGCCACAGTCCCTGTGGCCGAGTGGTGAAGGCCCTGGCAAGCCACATTTCCTGTGGCCGAGAGGTAGGAGCCCTGGCAAGCCACAGTCCCTGTGCCGGTTGGTAGGAGCCCTGGCCTGGCAAGCCACAGTCCCTGTGGCCGAGTGGTAGGAGCCCTGGCAAGCCACAGTCCCTGTGGCCTAGTGGTGCTTAGCCCTGGCGAGCCACAGTCCCTGTGACTGAGTGGTGAGAGCCCTGGCAAGCCACAGTCCCTGTGGCCTAGTGGTGCTTAGCCCTGGCAAGCCAAATTCTCTGTGGCCAAGTGGTAGGAGACCTGGCAAGCCACAGTCCCTGTAGCCGAGTGGTGGGAGCCCTGGCCTGGCAAGCCACAGTCCCTGTGGCCTAGTGGTGGGAGCCCTGGAAAGCCACAGTCCCTGTGGCCAAGTGGTAGGAGCCCAGGCAAGCCACAGTCCCTGTGCCTAGTGGTGGGAGCCCTGGAAAGCCACAGGCCCTGTGGCCGAGTGGTGGGTGTCCTGGCCTGGCAAGCCACAGTCCCTGTGGCCCAGTGGTGAGAGCCCTGGCAAGCCACAGTCCCTGTGGCCTAGTGGTGCTTAGCCCTGGCAAGCCAAAGTCCCTGTGGCCGAGTGGTAGGAGCCCTGGCAAGCCACAGTCCCTGTGGCCTAGTGGTGCTTAGCCCTGGCGAGCCACAGTCCCTGTGACCGAGTGGTGAGATCCCTGGCAAGCCACAGTCCCTGAAGCCAAATGGTGCCTTGTCCTGGCAAGCCACAGTCCCTGTGACCGAGTGGTGCCTAGCCCTGGCAAGCTACAGTCCCTGTGACCGAGTGATGGGATCCCCAGCAAGCCACAGTCCCTGTGGTCAAGTGGTGCCTCGTCCTTGCAAGCCACAGTCCCTGTGGCCAAGTGGTGGAAGCGCTGGCAAGCCACAGTCCCAGTAGCCGAGATGTGGGAGCCCTGGCAAGCCACAGTCCCTGTGGCTGAGTGGTGAGAGCCCTGGCAAGCCACAGTCCCTGTGGCCGAGTGGTAGGAGCCCTGGCAAGCCACAGTCCCTGTGCCGAGTGGTAGGAGCCCTGGCCTGGCAAGCCACAGTCCCTGTGGCCTAGTGGTGGAAGCCCTGGAAAGCCACAGTCCCTGTGGCCGAGTGGTGGGAGCCCTGGCCTGGCAAGCCACAGTCCCTGTGGCCTAGTGGTGGGAGCCCTGGAAAGCCACAGTCCCTGTGGCCGAGTGGTGGGAGCCCTGGCCTGGCAAGCCACAGTCCCTGTGGCCGAGTGGTGAGAGCCCTGGCAAGCCACAGTCCCTGTGGCCGAGTGGTGCTTAGCCCTGGCAAGCCAAAGTCTCTGTGGCCGAATGGTAGGAGACCTGGCAAGCCACAATCCCTGTGGCCGAGTGGTGGGAGCCCTGGCCTGGCAAGCCACAGTCCCTGTGACCGAGCGGTGCCAAGCCCTGGCGAGCTACAGTCCCTGTGACCGAGTGGTGGGATCGCCAGCAAGCCACAGTCCCTGTGGTGCCTCGTCCTTGCAAGCCACAGTCCCTGTGGCCGAGTGGTGGAAGCGCTGGCAAGCCACAGTCCCAGTAGCCGAGTTGTGGGCACCCTAGCAAGCCACAGTCGCTGTGGCCAAGTGGTGGCAGCCCTGGCAAGCCACAGTCCCTGTGGCCGAGTGGTAGGAGCCCTGGCAAGCCACTGTCCCTGTGGCCGAGTGGTAGGAGCCCTGGCAAGACACAGTCCCTGTGGCCAAATGGTGGAAGCGCTGGCAAGCCACAGTCCCAGTAGCCGAGATGTGGGAGCCCTGGCAAGCCACAGTCCCTGTGGCCGAGTGGTGAGGGCCCTGGCAAGCCACAGTCCCTGTGGCCGAGTGGTGCTTAGCCCTGGCAAGCCAAAGTCTCTGTGGCCGAATGGTAGGAGACCTGGCAAGCCACAGTCCCTGTGGCCGAGTGGTGGGAGCCCTGGCCTGGCAAGCCACAGTCCCTGTGACCGAGCGGTGCCAAGCCCTGGCAAGCTGCAGTCCCTGTGACCGAGTGGTGGGATCGCCAGCAAGCCACAGTCCCTGTGGTGCCTCGTCCTTGCAAGCCACAGTCCCAGCAGCCGAGTTGTGGGCACCCTAGCAAGCCACAGTCCCTGTGGCCGAGTGGTGGGAGCCCTGGCAAGCCACAGTCCCTGTGGCCGAGTGGTAGGAGCCCTGGCAAGCCACAGTCCCTGTGGCCGAGTGGTAGGAGCCCTGGCAAGCCACAGTCCCTTTGCCGAGTGGTAGGAGCCCTGGCAAGACACAGTCCCTTTGGCCAAATGGTGCCTTGTCCTGGCAAGCGGCAGTCCCTGTGGACGAGTGGTGGGAGCCCTGGCAAGCCACAGTCCCTGTGGCCAAGTGGTGGAAGCGCTGGCAAGCCACAGTCCCAGTAGCCGAGATGTGGGAGCCCTGGCAAGCCACAGTCCCTGTGGTCGAGTGGTGAGGGCCCTGGCAAGCCACATTCCCTGTGGCCGAGAGGTAGGAGCCCTGGCAAGCCACAGTCCCTGTGCCGAGTGATAGGAGCCCTGGCCTGGCAAGCCACAGTCCCTGTGGCCTAGTGGTGGAAGCCCTGGAAAGCCACAGTCCCTGTGGCCGAGTGGTGGGAGCCCTGGCCTGGCAAGCCACAGTCCCTGTGGCCTAGTGGTGGGAGCCCTGGAAAGCCACAGTCCCTGTGGCCGAGTGGTGGGAGCCCTGGCCTGGCAAGCCACAGTCCCTGTGGCCGAGTGGTGAGAGCCCTGGCAAGCCACAGTCCCTGTGGCCGAGTGGTGCTTAGCCCTGGCAAGCCAAAGTCCCTGTGGCCGAGTGGTAGGAACCCTGGCAAGCCACAGTCCCTGTGGCCTAGTGGTGCTTAGCCCTGGCGAGCCACAGTCCCTGTGACCGAGTGGTGAGAGCCCTGGCAAGCCACAGTCCCTGTGGCCTAGTGGTGCTTAGCCCTGGCAAGCCAAAGTCTCTGTGGCCGAGTGGTAGGAGACCTGGCAAGCCACAGTCTCTGTAGCCGAGTGGTGGGAGCCCTGGCCCGGCAAGCCACAGTCCCTGTGGCCTAGTGGTGGGAGCCCTGGAAAGCCACAGTCCCTGTGGCCTAGTTGTAGGAGCCCTGGCAAGCCACAGTCCCTGTGGCCTAGTTGTAGGAGCCCTGGCAAGCCACAGTCCCTGTGACCGAGTGGTGGGATCGCCAGCAAGCCACAGTCCCTGTGGTGCCTCGTCCTTGCAAGCCACAGTCCCTGTGGCCGAGTGGTGGAAGCGCTGGCAAGCTACAGTCCCAGTAGCCGAGTTGTGGGCACCCTAGCAAGCCACAGTCCCTGTGGCCGAGTGGTGGGAGCCCTGGCAAGCCACAGTCCCTGTGGCCGAGTGGTAGGAGCCCTGGCAAGCCACTGTCCCTGTGGCCGAGTGGTAGGAGCCCTGGCAAGACACAGTCCCTGTGGCCAAATGGTGGAAGCGCTGGCAAGCCACAGTCCCAGTAGCCGAGATGTGGGAGCCCTGGCAAGCCACAGTCCCTGTGGCCGAGTGGTGAGGGCCCTGGCAAGCCACAGTCCCTGTGGCCGAGTGGTGCTTAGCCCTGGCAAGCCAAAGTCTCTGTGGCCGAATGGTAGGAGACCTGGCAAGCCACAGTCCCTGTGGCCGAGTGGTGGGAGCCCTGGCCTGGCAAGCCACAGTCCCTGTGACCGAGCGGTGCCAAGCCCTGGCAAGCTGCAGTCCCTGTGACCGAGTGGTGGGATCGCCAGCAAGCCACAGTCCCTGTGGTGCCTCGTCCTTGCAAGCCACAGTCCCTGTGGCCGAGTGGTGGAAGCGCTGGCAAGCCACAGTCCCAGCAGCCGAGTTGTGGGCACCCTAGCAAGCCACAGTCCCTGTGGCCGAGTGGTGGGAGCCCTGGCAAGCCACAGTCCCTGTGGCCGAGTGGTAGGAGCCCTGGCAAGCCACAGTCCCTGTGGCCGAGTGGTAGGAGCCCTGGCAAGCCACAGTCCCTTTGCCGAGTGGTAGGAGCCCTGGCAAGACACAGTCCCTTTGGCCAAATGGTGCCTTGTCCTGGCAAGCGGCAGTCCCTGTGGACGAGTGGTGGGAGCCCTGGCAAGCCACAGTCCCTGTGGCCAAGTGGTGGAAGCGCTGGCAAGCCACAGTCCCAGTAGCCGAGATGTGGGAGCCCTGGCAAGCCACAGTCCCTGTGGTCGAGTGGTGAGGGCCCTGGCAAGCCACATTCCCTGTGGCCGAGAGGTAGGAGCCCTGGCAAGCCACAGTCCCTGTGCCGAGTGATAGGAGCCCTGGCCTGGCAAGCCACAGTCCCTGTGGCCTAGTGGTGGAAGCCCTGGAAAGCCACAGTCCCTGTGGCCGAGTGGTGGGAGCCCTGGCCTGGCAAGCCACAGTCCCTGTGGCCTAGTGGTGGGAGCCCTGGAAAGCCACAGTCCCTGTGGCCGAGTGGTGGGAGCCCTGGCCTGGCAAGCCACAGTCCCTGTGGCCGAGTGGTGAGAGCCCTGGCAAGCCACAGTCCCTGTGGCCGAGTGGTGCTTAGCCCTGGCAAGCCAAAGTCCCTGTGGCCGAGTGGTAGGAACCCTGGCAAGCCACAGTCCCTGTGGCCTAGTGGTGCTTAGCCCTGGCGAGCCACAGTCCCTGTGACCGAGTGGTGAGAGCCCTGGCAAGCCACAGTCCCTGTGGCCTAGTGGTGCTTAGCCCTGGCAAGCCAAAGTCTCTGTGGCCGAGTGGTAGGAGACCTGGCAAGCCACAGTCTCTGTAGCTGAGTGGTGGGAGCCCTGGCCCGGCAAGCCACAGTCCCTGTGGCCTAGTGGTGGGAGCCCTGGAAAGCCACAGTCCCTGTGGCCTAGTTGTAGGAGCCCTGGCAAGCCACAGTCCCTGTGACCGAGTGGTGGGATCGCCAGCAAGCCACAGTCCCTGTGGTGCCTCGTCCTTGCAAGCCACAGTCCCTGTGGCCGAGTGGTGGAAGCGCTGGCAAGCTACAGTCCCAGTAGCCGAGTTGTGGGCACCCTAGCAAGCCACAGTCCCTGTGGCCGAGTGGTGGGAGCCCTGGCAAGCCACATTCCCTGTGGCCGAGTGGTAGGAGCCCTGGCAAGCCACAGTCCCTGTGGCCGAGTGGTAGGAGCCCTGGCAAGCCACAGTCCCTTTGCCGAGTGGTAGGAGCCCTGGCAAGACACAGTCCCTGTGGCCAAATGGTGCCTTATCCTGGCAAGCGGCAGTCCCTGTGGACGAGTGGTGGGAGCCCTGGCAAGCCACAGTCCCTGTGGCCAAGTGGTGGAAGCGCTGGCAAGCCACAGTCCCAGTAGCCGAGATGTGGGAGCCCTGGCAAGCCACAGTCCCTGTGGCCGAGTGGTGAGGGCCCTGGCAAGCCACATTCCCTGTGGCCGAGAGGTAGGAGCCCTGGAAAGCCACAGTCCCTGTGCCGAGTGGTAGGAGCCCTGGCCTGGCAAGCCACAGTCCCTGTGGCCTAGTGGTGGAAGCCCTGGAAAGCCACAGTCCCTGTGGCCGAGTGGTGGGAGCCCTGGCCTGGCAAGCCACAGTCCCTGTGGCCTAGTGGTGGGAGCCCTGGCAATCCACAGTCCCTGTGGCCGAGTGGTGGAAGCGCTGGCAAGCCACAGTCCCTGTGGCCAAGTGGTGGGAGCCCTGGCCTGGCAAGCCAGTCCCTGTGACCAAGTGGTGGAAGCACTGGCAAGCCACAGTCCCTGTGACCGAGTGGTGGGAGCCCTGACATACCACAGTCCCTGCAGCTGAAGTGATCGGATCCCTGGCAAACCACAGTCCCTGTGACCAAGTGGTGGAAGCACTGGCAAGCCACAGTCCCTGTGACTGAGTGGTGAGAGCCCTAGCCTGGCAAGCCACAGTCCCTGCAGCTGAAGTGGTGCGATCCCCGGCAAGCCACAGTCCCTGTGGTCAAGTGGTGCCTAGTCCTCGCAAGCCACAGTCCCTGTGGCCGAGTGGTGGGAACTCTGGCAAGCCACAGTCCCTGTGGCCGAGTGGTGGGAACTCTGGCAAGCCACAGTCCCTGTGGTCGAGTGGTGGGAGCTCTGGTCTGGAAAAACACAGTCCCAGTGGCCAAGTGGTGGGAGCCCTGGTCTGGAAAAACACAGTCCCAGTGGCCAAGTGGTGGGAGCCCTGGCCTGGCAAGCTACAGTCCCTGTGACCGAGTGGTGGGAACCACAGCAAGCCACAGTCCCTGTGGTCAAGTGGTGCCTCGTCCTTGCAAGCCACAGTCCCTGTGGCCGAGTGGTGGAAGCGCTGGCAAGCCACAGTCCCAGTAGCCGAGTTGTGGGCGCCCTGGCAAGCCACAGTCCCTGTGGCCGAGTGGTGAGAGCCCTAGCAAGCCACAGTCACTGTGGCCGAGTTGTGGGCGCCCTGGCAAACCACAGTCCCTGAGGCCCTGGCCTTCCAAAAATGTAGCTCAGTGGTTAGCGCCTCAGCCTTGCAAGCCAGAATCCCTGCAGCTCGGTGTCTGGAGCGAACCCAACTACATCAACAACTAAACCAACTTTCAGTCCTTCAACAACTCAACCAAGTCAACAAATTGACCAACTCATTTCTGAAAAATTTCAGCGAAAGCAACTCTCAGCCTTGAACCACGTCAACCTGAATCCAACAACATCTGCTGCCATCCCTTCCAGCTTCAAATCTCAGCCTCAACTTCCAACAACTTCTCCCCTCAACCTGGTTTACAGTCCACCCAAAGTGCAAATGCAGACTTTCAGCATTGAACCAACTCAACTTCAAACTTGACAAACATAGATCCTTTAGCAAACGCTTCCTCTCAGCAAATTTTTTTACCGGGTTAGTGTGAGAGTTAGTAACAGTTCCCTGACCTACAAATGTAACCAGAGTTAAGGCTCAGATGTGTTAGGGTGTCAAACATCCAGCATGGAGTCCACATAATGTTGCCAAACCTCTGGGGTGTAGAAAGGTGCCAGAGAGGTAAAGGGTGTAATAACTTTAGTTGGCACCGTTAGGTTTCCGCTATTACGGTTACCTGAATCCTCCACGAGCCCCGAGATGCTAGAAACAAATACACAAATATCCCAACATTTCCCATATTTTCAATGATGAGACGGTCCAAGCTCCGCTGTAAAGAAATTGTCCCTGACACTAACTATTTCTGTGAGGTTTTCACAGTCACATTTACAGGATCCTCCAGCAGCCACGAGATGCTAGAAAGAAAAATATCCCAAGGTTTCCAAAAACCAACATTCCCATATGGTCCAAAGATGATCCGATCCGAGCTCCGCTGTAAAAAAAAGTCTCTCTGGCTACACAGAAGCGGCCCTGACACTAACTACTTCCGTGAGGTTTCCACTGTGACATTTGCAGGATCTTCTACCAGCCTCGAGATGCTAGAAAGAAAGACACAAATATCCCAAGGTTTCCATAAACCAACATTCCCATACAGTCCACTGTCGAATAATGAGCCGTTTCGGGCTCCGCTGTAAAGAAAAGTCTCTGAAGCTGCACTGAAGCCCTGACACTAACTGTTTCTGGGAGTATCCACTGTCACATTTGCAGGATCGTCCACAAGCCCCGAGATGCTAGAAAGAAAGACACAAATATCCCAAACCTGCTCTTACCGTACAGTCCAAAGTAACACAACGATTCTTGATCCCAGCTCCACAGGCCTCTGCTTACATGGCCCTCACACCGACCGACTCTCAAACCTGGAAATGACAAAACAAAGTGAGAAATTCATCCGTAAAAACCACAAATAGGATCATTGCACAAAGATTACTTAAACTCACACCACAGTGTTATAGACAGCCAAGGGTCAGGCTTTCCCTTCACCAATTTACAAAGAATTCACATTACATGTGACTTGCAGTCCACCTAAAGGCAAGTACAGACTTTCAGCCCTGAACCAACTCAACTCCACCAAGTCAACATCTTAACCAACTCAGCCCTGAATCCAATCAACTGAACCAACTCTCAGCCTTGAACCAAGTCAACAGCTAAACCAACTCAACCTTCAACCAACGCTGATAGAAACTAACTCTCAGCAGCTACACAATGCCAGTCGCTAGCAAACTGACTTTGTGACCTGCTTCAAACCAGCCCTGACAAGAACCAACTCTCTCAGCCCTGAACAAAAGCAACAACTAAACCAATCCTTGGCCCTTCAACAACTCAACCAAGTCAACAAATTAACCAACTCAGTTCTGAATAAATTCAGCAAAACCAACCCTCAGTCTTGAACCAATTCAACATTATTCCACCAACATCTTCCCCGTCCTGTTCCCCCTCAATCCTCAGCTTCTAACAACTTCTCCCCTTGACCAACAATGTGAATCAGAGTTTGACTGCTGTGTGTTCACAAGTCAGGCAACCTGCAATAAGTCCACAGAGTTGCCAAACCTCCAGAGTGTGGGAGGGCGCCAGAGAGAGAGAGGTGCCAGAGAGAGAGGTGCGTTCTTTGTCACCATGCCAGAGTTGCACTAGTAAAAACTTACCCCATATTGTCCTCCAGGAAGCCTGGCCAGAGCCACAGCCTACAAACAAACCAATTTACTGGTCAGAACCTGCAAAGTCTCCTGCTCTCTTTACGATGGCTGGATAGGGAATGAGCTCAGCCTCTGGGTTAAATACTCACAGCTTTCAGTTCAATCACATGGCCAACAAGGCAATTACATTCCCATCACGTGCAGGTCAAGGTCCTGTCTCAGTGCAGCTGCCATCAATCACGATCCCTCACACCCCATTAACCAGTTCAGAGAATTTGGCTGGTTGTATGTTGAAAATATGGAGTAATGTTGGCTTGTTTTGAGTCCTGTTGCCACAAAGAGAGAGATAGAGTAATAGCTTTAGTTGGCACCATGAATTCAGAGAATTAACATTACATGTGAGTGAATTCACAGCATCTCAACTCCTCCTCAGTGGTTAGAGCTCTCGCCTCACAAGCCACAGTCCCTGTAGCTCAGTGGTTAGAGCCCTGGCCTTGCAAGCGACAGTCTCTGCAGCTTGGTGGTTGGAATCCTGGGCTTGCAAGCCACAGTCCCTGTAGCTCAGGGTTTGAGCGCTCGCCTTACAGACAATGATAACCCACCCATCTGTTCACCGACCTCTTGAGAAATCCTCTTGAAATAAATCATCAACAAATTAGAGTTTTCCTTCAAACAACCTGCAGTTTTCCTTCAAACAACCTCCATCATGTTCTCACAGTAACTCAGTGTGGGACGCTGCAGAAAGGAATTAATGGGAACTAACTTCAGCTGCCACTGCTTTGTGTTATCACAATACACAGTGTGGAAAGGTGCGGGAGAGAGAGAGCCAATGTGCGATTCCTTTAGTTAACACCACAAGATTTCCACGAATGCCGACAAACTTGCCTTATGAGCTCAAGGTTCCAGTTGCTTTATTTCTTCCTCAAAAGCTCATGAAAAAAAAAGGCAAGATTGTCAGGGAATCTGTCTATGTAAATCATGAAATATATATTGATCTATTAATAATAATTAACTTGTTAAATAATAATTTAAAATGATGACCACCACGTATCACAAGACTGAGGCCATACTCTTTGGCTCTCGTCAACGTCTCCATTCGCACAAGCTCTCACCTCCTCCACCTTCCTGGTCTCCCCCTAAAACTCTCCGAATCTGTGCGCAACCGAGGCATCAAGTTCGACCCCCAACTGTTCTTCCTCCCCCACATCCAGTCCCTCACCAGCATCGTCTTCTTCCACCTCAGACAGATCGTCCGTTTCCGGCAATACCTCACCCCAAAAGCCACTGAAACCCTGATCCTCGCCTTCCTCACCTCTCGGCTGGACTATTCCAATGCCCTCCTCGCCGGTCTCCCCTCCTCCACAATCCACAGAGCCCGTGTCCTTACCTGCTCCAAACTTCGCTCCCCCATTACCCCAGTCCTTGCCAGACTTCACTGGCTCCCTGTCCCAGAGCAGATCGACTTCAAGATCCTCACCCTTGTTTTCAAATCCCTCCATTCCTCTGCACCCCTCTACCTTTCTGATCTCCTCTCTCTTCAAACCAGCTCCCATTGCCTTCGCTCCTCTGGGTCTGGCCTCCTCCATGTCCCTCAAATCCTCCGCTCCACCTTCTGCGGCCGTGCCTTCAGTCACTATGCCCCGAGGCTCTGGAACTCTTTTCCTCACTCCCTCCCTCTTTTCTCAGCTTCAGGTCCCAGCTGAAGACCCTTTTCCTCGGGTCTTCAAACTGTGACAGCAGGCGGCGCTCTGTGTATCAGGGTGTAATGTGTGATCATTACAGCAGGCGGCGCTCTGTGCATCAGGGTATAATGTGTGGTCGCTACACCAGGCGGCGTTGTGGGGTGTCAGTAATGCGCATGCGTCCATCCCTGGTGTAACCTGAAGTTCCTTTCCCAAGATGGCGGGCTGAGCCGGAAGTGTCGGTCGCTATGGCGACGCTCAGGCCGCGTTTTCGCTGCATAGCCTCAGTTTCCTGACCTCTGACCCTCACACTAACCTTAACACCTGCCCCTAACCCTGAATCCTAATCTTAACCCTCAACAACAACAATAACAACTTCGAGTTGTATAGTGCCCTCCACGCCGGACGGCGTCTCTGAGTTTCTTTCTCTCTCTCCTGTCCATCCCTGGTTACTGGGGAGTCAGTGGGTGGGTCTGTGTTTCTCCCACTCTCCTGTCAATCACTGGTTACCATGGAGACAGTAGGCGGGTCTAGTTTTCTCCTGTCAATTACTGGTTACCAGGGAGACAGTGGGTGGAGCTGTCTTTCTCATTTCCCTCCTGTCCATCACTGATTACCAGGGAGACAGTGGGCGGGTCTCTCTTTCTCTCTCCTGTCAATCACTGGTTACCAGGGAGACAGTGGGCGGGTCTCTCTTTATCTCTCCTGTCAATCACTGGTTACCAAGGCTCTCGAACTCCCTTCCTCACTCCCTTTGCTTCTCCCCTCCTCTTTTCCCAGTTTCAGGTCACAGCTTTCTCTTCAACCGTGCCTTTGGTCACCTTTCTACCCCTGCCCCTGGCTCGGTCCTGGGACACCGTCCTGCATGGAGGACGCTATATAAATCCAAGTTGTTGGTGTTGTTGTTGTACCAGGGAGAGAGCGGGCGAGTCTCCCCCTCTCTCTCACACTCTCTTGTCAATCACTGGTTACCAGAGAGACAGTGGGCAGGGTCAATATTATCATGTTTCTGTGAATATCACGTGATGTATGGACTCCCAACAAGGAATCCTCATGTTTGGTTTTTATCATGAAGTGAAAAAATGTAGATTGGCAGTAAAATGTACCTCAATAGAACCATAATAATAATGATCCTTGCATTTGATATAGCACTTTTCACATCTTATCGACGTCCCAAAGTGCTTCACAGAATATACCATTCAGCTCCCTGCCATTTTCTGTGATCTTTGTCAACCACTTCCCCACAATTTAAGTCTCTCCAAGTCTCTTTTGTATAATACAAAATAATTTTTAAATCTCCCAGCAATTTTTGACAAATATTTAAGCACCTTTTTCTATTGGACCAGGTTATGACATAACTCGAGAAATATTCAATTAAGAATAAAAAATTGGCTGATCATAATGGTTGTCCACCACTAGTCTAGTTAATAAGGCAGTTTACTCAATCTGAGGTTCCATTTCCAAGCACATGACTTTGGGGAGGACTCAGCTCCCTCACCCAAGCACTTGAATCTTAATTCTCTGAATGCCCAAAAAGACACACAACCAAGCTGGTTCATAACAAATGGATGAGCAATTTCCAGGTACACTTTATCTTGTTCAGAAATACATTACTAGATGATTAATATAACTCATGCAGTCTATGTATTTAATACAGATGCCAAACTTGGACAGATAATTTCATTTATATTTAATAAATTAAAACTCAACTTTCAGAATTAGTGGTCCAGCTTTAAATGTGATCATCTCAGCATTGCAATCTAGCTGTAAAAAAAACATATTACAAGTATCAACCCTGAACGCTCAATGGTAGAAATTAGAACCTGTTTGATATAGCTGAATGCATTGGAGCCCTTTTATAATGCAATTCACTTAAGCATCAATTCACTTCTGAAGTAAATTCATACCACTATTGCACGGTAGAGCACAAATCAATGCAGGAGATTTTTGCACTAATCTGGCAAAATTCTGCGTGATTAGCTAACCATCGATGTCACTGTTTCCTTTGTTGTGTGTATCCAATGCAAGGTGCTGAGCTGTCACTGCCTCCTTTACCCAATCAATATAAGGTGTGTCGTCCTATCGCTCAGTAGTTGGAGCAATCGCATTGCAAGCAGACCTGGGTTCGATTCCCAGCAAGGCGAAAACTTGGGCAAGTTTCCTTGCTCCACATGGCTGATAATAATCCCTCAAGCAAACAAATGATAAAAATGGGTCACTTCAATCCACGACTGGATTGACTGCGTATCTTTGTGGGTGAAACATGGCAGCCAATTATGCGCAACAGTGTCTCACAGACAGTTATAGATTTAGTGACCAAATAATGATTATCACTATGTTTTTTTCTAATGGGGATTCTTATCAGCAGAAAGCGATCCGCTAAACAACTAACAACCAGGTTCCTACTTACTGATAGGTACAGAGGAGTGTGGAGTCAGGAAACTCTCTCATCATTAAACTTTCCGATCAGAGCACAGTGGAGCCCACAGCGGTCAGATAATCAAATTGCTGCATTACATTTAATAATTATGTTTCTGACTCTGCTATCTCTTCATCAGGGCTACAATAATATTCCACAAAGCAGACCTGTCCATCCTCATTTTGTATCATGTACTGCAAGGATAGGAATCCTCGGTTATCTGTGCGGATGGAAACTTTAGAAGACAGAGCCAGAGCTTTTGCTGATGGTTTCAGTAATGAGATTTTATACCTGTTCAAAAGAAACAAGAAAAAAATTCTGAAAAACCAATCAATAACAAAATTACACTTGTACAATGTAATTGATCAATTAAATCAGGTAAATTTTCATAACTGACAACAATGAGGTTCCACACTATAGGCACAAGTGCTCAGCACAATTACTGACTGAGTCTGGTTGCAGTGAAATGCCTCCATCATATCAGAGTTCTTTGGATAATCACAGTGTGTGCTCCCAGCATTCCCAAATGTAGATAACCTGAAATAGCAAGCACAGAATGAATTTCAGAGGAAAAAAGACAGAAAATAAGCATCTGTGGTGCAGCATTACGAATCTCAAAATAATAGTAGAAGAGAAGAAATGAGAGAGGGAAGAGAAAAGGGACAAAAAGCATAACTCTCAAAAGTTATCACATACAAATATCTAAAAGTACTTTACAGTAATTTCTGTTAACTGTAATGACCTTTTCTAGGCAAATGCAGTTGTTGCTTGGTTATTGCCGATCCATATTTAAAAAATAAAAATATAAGCATTTGGAGAAAATATGGGGGAGACTGACTAAATGGAAAAGGCTTTCGAAGAGTCAAAAGCATATTTTCCTTCTTCAGTGAAGTAAAATTCCTTTGATTCCCAGAAAATATATTGTGTTCATTTTTTAAGCCAATAACAGTACAAAACAATAATAATCCTTGCATTTGATACAGTGCTTTTCATGTCTTCTAGACGTCTCAAAGCGCTTCACAGAATATACTGTGAAGTGAATATACTGACTGTGTATCTGTGGGCAAAACACGAGAGCCAATTACGCACAGCAGTGTCCCACAAAAACCTGAGATAGAACACTAAAACATGTGAATCACCATAAAATTATTCAGTCTATCTGACAGACATCTCACATAATGGCTGCCTTTTGTAGAATGATCTAAGAAAAGCATCTTCTGTGGGACACAATTATCAATATAAATCATCATGAAAAATAATCCCTTTTACACAATTAAAACAGATCACTTAAACAGTCAGCAGTCATTCTCCCTTACATGGCTCTGCGGTATATTGCAAGTCTGTTTGTGTGCAAGGCAGGCAGCCACTGTTGCTGATAGACTCGGCTCCTGTGTAGCTCAATGCTCTACCAGGTGACCACTTAACAACTTTGATTTATATGGCGCCCTCCAGGCCGGACGGCGTCTCAGAGCGCTTCACAGTAATGGGTCCCGGGACCGAGCCAGGAACAGGGGTAAAAAGGTGACCAAAGGCAAGGTCAAAGGGAAAGGCGTTTAGCTGGGACCTGAAGCTGAGAAGAGAGGGGGCGAGTCGAAGGGAGTGAGGAAGGGAGTTCCAGAGCCTCGGGGCGTTAGTGGCTGAAGGCACGGCCGCCGAGGGTGGAGCGGAGGATTCAGGGGAACATGGAGCAGGCCAGACCCAGTGGAGCGAAGGCAGCGGGTGCTGGGTTAAGGAGAAGAGCTCAGAGAGGTAGGGGGGTGCAGAGGAATGGAGGGACTTAGAAACTGGTCAACTGTGTTGAAAGCTGCTTGAATTTCTAGTTATTAGTACCTGAAATAGGGTTTGTCTGGAGACATGGTGATTTGTAATACCTCACTGCTCATGTCAAGTTCTGCAAACGCCTCCCGCAGGCTCTCTGACTGCACTATAATTTTATTAATAACGTTTGTGCTGCAAAAATCAAAATCGAGAATTTCTTCTGGTTCCTGAGTTTGAATTTTACAAACAGTCACTACACCACTCTCCTCCAGGAAAAGAGTGAGAGGGTAGCCATATCCCCGGTAACACATCCTCAAGGCTGTTGTTACACCTACAGAGAAGGAAAACAAAATCTGTCAGCTAATGTGAATCAAACAAACACAATTACTAATGAACAGCAGCTGATTTACACAGCTTGATAAATTTGTGCACTACCTGTAACCAATTACCTGGCAAGGCACTTGTACTAAATAGGGTCAGACAGTCGAGAAGAACAGTCAGATTTATTAGAAACATCACAGAGTCTTCTTCAATTACAAATTCCTGAAAAACGCATGCCTGAAAAACATGAAGATTACCACCAAGGTTACTGTTTACGCATTTACTGCCAGATAGCTGGAAGAACGTACTGTATTTCACATCAGTTAGAAAAAAAAGTATTTATAAATTCTGCTCGTCTTTGGACTTCCCAAGATTTTTTCTTTTACGTATGAATACAGTAACTTAAACTTGCCCTTCAATGCTACAGTTTTAGAATGCATTGTTGCCAACCAACTCCCCACACACCTCTTATTCCACTCCCTTTTCAAAACCATCCAGTCCGGTTTCCGTCCTGCCACACTACAGAGACTGTGCTTGTGAAAGTCGCAAACAATATCCTCTCTATCTGTGACCAGAGCTCCCTCTGCCTCCTTATCCTCCTAGACCTCTCTGCCACCTTCGATACAGTGCCTGTCCTCTGTCATCTTCCTCAGTGGGATCGCACTCGCCTGGTTCGAATTATCCTTCCTCCCCAGCACCACTTTCTTCCATCGCCAACACATCGCTCGTCTCCACCAATACCTCACCCCAAAAGCTGCTTTTGTCACCTCTCGGTTAGACTATTCCAATGTCCTCCTCACCGGTCTCTCCTCCTCCACCATTCATAAAATCCAAGTTATTCAAAATTCCGCCACCCGCATTCTCACCTGAACCAAACTTCGCTCCCCTATTACCCCAGTCCTTGCCAGACTTTACTGGCTCACTGTCTCAGAGCAGATCGATTTCAAGATCCTCAATCTTGTTTTCAAATCCCTCCACTCCTCTGTACCCCCACCCCCTTCATCTCTGACCTGCTTTCTCCTCACAACAGCACCCGTTGCCTTCGCTCTATCGGGTCTGGCCTCCTCCTTGTCCCCCAAATCCTCCATTCCTCTGTAAGTTCCTTTCACCTCGCGCCCCGTTTCCTATTTTCAGACCTCACGTAAATACTTTTCTTTTCAACCGCGCTTTTGGTCACCTTTATCCCCCTCCCCCTGGCGCGGCCCTGGGATCTGTTATTGTGAAGCGCTCTGAGACGCCATCTGGTATGGAGGGCGCTATAGAAATCCAAGTTGTTATTGTTGACTGAAACTTCATTCTCTTTATCTGACTCTTAGAGAAAGAGAAGCAATGATTGAAAGTCAACACAATCGTGAACTTGTAATAATACGCCTACATATGTAATATATATCTAGAAGATGTGAACAACACTAATCAAATCAAGGATTATTATTATTTGATATAGCAGCTTATCACGTCTTTGAGGCGTCTCAAATATTCACTAAATAATCTGTAGTTAATTGATTGTATATTTTATGGGCAAAACATGGCAGCCAATTGTGCAAAGCGGTGTCCCACAAACAGTCCTGGTCAATTTAAAAAAATATTTTGATGGAATCATTACTCCAAGAAATGCAATCCACCAATCGACTAAAACTGAGTTCCTACTTACTGCTAGGTAAACAGAGGCAAGTGGAGTAAGGAAACTTGCCTGGCATTCAGATCTTTAGATCTAGATTAGATCCTTATTTAGGGAGAACAGGTCTGTTAGGTTAATTTCAATAGCAACGAAAATAACAACATTAAACGCACCCACCCCACCCCTCCCGTCCCAGCCAGCCACATCCAGAGTTCGCTCCAATGTGTCTGTACACTTGGAACTGGATATTCTCCTGGCATCCCAAGAGCGACCACAGTCACCGACGGTGATGGCTGGCTCTTGGTGGGTAGCTAGACCCCCCAAAACAATACAGATTAACCCCACCACACCCTCCCTGTTACAGATTCACCCCCCTCCCCTAGAACAACGCCAACCAAGATTACATCCCCCACGCCCTCCCACAAGACCCGTTACCATCGCTGTCCCCAGGTTAAACCAGGCAGCAATAGCCCCTTCACCACAGGGAGAGAATGACACAGCGTCAGGAACAGAGATAGGACTGTCCCCCCATCGGGCCCAACAGGGAAGCGATAAAAACATAGAGATAGTAACTGTTCACAAAAGGACAAACCATAAAAGTACAGACTGGACACTAACACCAACAAAACGTGAGCAAGACCGAGGCCCTTCTGATCGGCTCAAGCCAGCGCCTCCGCACATCGGGCGCTGCCAGCCTCAACATCCAAGGCTGCACTCTCCACCTCACAAAGCCAGTCAGGAACCTCGGCATCATGTTCGACCATAAACTCTCCTTCCTCCCCCACATCCGTGCCTTGACCGGCACCACTTATTTCCACCTGCGCAACATTGCCAGGCTCCGCAATTATCTTACCCCCCGCGCTGCCGAAACACTCGTGCACGCATACATCACCTCAAGGCTGGACTACGGAAACTCTCTCCTCGTCGGCCTCCCCAGTTCCTCCATTCACAGGCTGCAGGTCATCCAAAACTCTGCAGCCCGTGTATTATCCCGCACCCGCCTCCGCGACCATATAACCCCCACCCTCGCCCGTCTCCACTGGCTCCCCAATCTCCAGAGGATCGAGTTCAAGATCCTCGTCCTCACCTTCAAGGCCTTACACGGCCTTGCCCCGCCCTATTTAACCAATCTACTTTCCCCCTACAAGCCCACCCGGATCCTCCGTTCAACAGGACTTAGCCTGCTCCAAGCCCCCCGCCCGAACCGCCCCACCATCGGATGCCTGGCCTTCAGTTTCTCCGCTCCCACCCTATGGAATACCAATCCCCAATCCCTCCGTCTCGTTTCTTCCCTTTCCTCTTTCAAGGCCGGTTTAAAGACTTTCCTCTTCGACAGTGCCTTTTGTTCAACACCGAATATTTCAACCTCCCCTTCATGTCTCACCCCTTCCCAAACACTCCCCTCCCAGCTTGGGTCACACGCCTCCCGTGCAGCGCCTTGGGACATCCTCCCGACGTGAAAGGCACTCTATAAATGTAATTTGTTATTGTTGTTGTTGTAATAATTGGGGACGAAAACTTCGCAAAAATAGCAGGTTGCCCAAACGCGCAGACACAGGTGGAGGCCTTTCCAGAGGCAAGCTTCCACCATGTGTACAAATTATTAAATAAAATCACACCTTGCGAAGGGACCAAGAAGGTCATCTTCTCTCTCAGTATCCATAACCGGGCGCAGCAACCAAAAACGGCAACCAAACAGTTGCGGGCCATGTTAAAAAGGGCCAAGCAGGCTTTCCCTAATGCGGAAATCCTGTCAATAGAAAGTAATTATAGCCCCGAGTTAGGTAAAAAAGAAAGAGATACCCTAGAGGAAATTAATCAATTTATCAAAAAAAAAAGAATGGAATCCTCACAATCCTAGCCACCCAGTTCAGGGTGGAATGAAATTCGAACCAAATCCAGTGGACCGCAAAAACAGCCCAAGTATTACTAAAACACTGGTCCAATTATTTAAACTAAATAGAACGGGAGCCCCAGCATTGAGGGACCTAGGCCTGGGGACGAATATCGTAAATGTCTCCCAGTTATTCAAGCCCACAGAGGCACAGATTAGTATGCTCAATAAGGGTTTGACCTTTGTCCCCACAGAAAACCCCTGCCAAATTAAAATAGGACAAGACATGGAGGATTTCTTTAGATGAGTGAAATTATGTGACCATTTCAACAAACCAGAAATAGCGGAGGGTAGAACAACCAGGCAAACAAAATTCGTAACACCATCAGGGTGGACACCTAGGAATGAACAAATAAACCCACAAATAATTATAGCGAGAGAGGAAACAATAACCGCGGTCGGGAACATAATGCCAATAAGACAGAAATGTAATCTGACAAGGAAAGAGAGGGAGGCATTAGCCGAACTTAGAAAGCGCACAGACATTGTCATAAAACCAGCAGACAAAGGCAGCAGCATTGTAATTATGGACAGGCAACAATACCTGTTTGAGGCACACAGACAACTAAACAATCAGGAATATTATAGGAAACTAAAGGGACCCATATATAAAAACACGCAGCAGGAAATCAGGAGTATATTGACAGACCTCAGGGAAAACAACCACATTAATGAGAGACAGTTACAATACTTAGGTGGGGAGAATGCACGGGCCCGCAGATTTTACATCCTCCCTAAAATACATAAGAATCCAGATTCATGGACAATACCGGGTAAAATACCCCCAGGCAGACCCATCGTGTCTGACTGTGGCAGTGAGTCGTGTAGGGTAGCCGAATATATAGACCATTTCCTAAACCCCCTGTCCCGTAAACACTCCAGTTACATTAAGGACACATACCACTTTGTGGAACTTATTGGAGCCATGACAGTCCCTCCCCATGCCATACTTTTCACAATGGATGTGGAGAGTCTGTACACTAACATAGAAACAGAGAGAGGCATTAAGGCGATTAGGGAGACCCTAGCACAATACCCAGATCCCACGAGACCAGATGAAATTCTGATCAAACTACTAAAACTAGGCCTCACCAGAAATGATTTTGAATTTAATGGTGACTCCTATCTTCAAATAAAGGGGACGGCCATGGGCAAAAAATTTGCCCCGGCCTATGCAAACATTTACATGGCAAAATGGGAGAATGAAGTTCTCGATAGCTGCCCCAAACTCCCAACTTGTTATTATAGATACTTAGATGACATATTTGGAATGTGGACCCACACAGACACAGAATTCCAGGAATTCGTAAACAGGCTAAATAAACACCACCCCTCCATCAAAGTTAAAGCAGAGACAAACAAACACAGCATTAATTTCCTAGACACTACAGTATACAAGCAGGGAGAACATAGACTGGGGACAAGGGTATACTTTAAAAGTACGGATACACATGCGTTACTCCATACCAAAAGTAATCACCCAAAGCACACTTTTCAGGGTCTAATTAAATCACAATTAACTAGATTCCACCGCATTTGCTCGACCCAGGAGGGCTTCGAGAGTGCAACCACAACATTGTTTAGAGCCGTCAGACAGAGGGGATACACCAAAAGATTCCTCAGAGGGATCAAATCTAAATTCCTAGAGCACCTAGGAACCCCTCGGGCCCACACGAAAATAGATAAAATAATACCACTTATAGCAACTTATACGGAATACAGCAGACAGATTAATCGACTAGTAAAGAATAAATTTGAGGGTTTGAAACGACAAGTTACCACATTGGGAGAGCACAAAATCGTTTCAGCGTACAGAAAACATAGGAACATCAAAGACTGGCTGGTCAGTAGTAAACTTAGGAAAACAAACACAACAGGTTGTGGAAACACAAAATGTGGTCTTTGTAACTACCTAGTAACCCCTAGAAAAATTATAAATACCAGAACGGGCGCAACAGTAAGGATTAACCACAAAACACAATGTGACCAGGATAATATAGTATACGCAATTAGATGTAGTAAATGCCAACTCATATACATCGGGGAAACGGGGAACACCCTCAGAACTAGATTCACAGCCCACAGGAGTGCCATTAAAAATAAAAATAGGGATAAACTTATTAACAAACACTTTATTGAACATGGGGAACAATCGATGCGATTAATAGGCATTGAACACAATAGGCAGTGGTCAGCAGCAAAAAGGAAGGAGAGAGAGAGAGAATGGATCACGAGATTAAACACAATAACGCCCAATGGATTGAACTCATTTTAAAATAACTATGCAACAAAATAATAAAATAATTGAATAGGACAGCCGCAGAACTAGAACCCGAACGCAACCCCATCCACTAAAGTTAGCCCCCCCCCCCCCCCCTGTAACCCCTAAACCTCCAAACCAAACCCCAAGTCATTTAGGCCCCCAAATTTACAAAACTTAAAAATAACGCCTAATGGATTGAACTCATACTAAAATAACTATGCAACAAAATAATTAAATAGGACAGCCACAAAACTAGAACCCGAACGCAACCCCATCCACTAAAGTCAGCCCCCCCCCCCCGTAACCCCTAAACCCCCAAACCAAACCCCTAGTCATTTAGACCCCAAAATTTACAAAACTTACAAATAACCCTAGCCCCTAATCCTAATTACTAACTCCTAATTACTAACCGCTAACCCCTAACAACTTACCCTAACCCTAAAACAGAAACCCTAATTATGCCTACAAATTTTTTTTCCCCCCCCAAACCCCCCCCCCAAAAAAAATGTTTCTCCCCCACTACACTAAAGTTAGCCCCCTCCTGTAACCCCTAACCCCCAAACCAAACCCCTAATCATTTAGACCCCAAAATTTACAAAACTTATAAATAACCCTAGCCCCTAATCCTAATTACTAACTCCTAATTACCAACCGCTAACCCCTAACAACTTACCCTAACCCTAAGGAACCCTAATTATGCCTACATTTTTCCCCCCCAAAAAAAAAAATGTTTCTCCCTCACTACACTAAAGTTAGCCCCCTCCTGTAACCCCTAACCCCTAAACCAAACCCCTAATCATTTAGACCCCAAAATTTACAAAACTTAAAACTAACCCGAGCCCCTAATCCTAATTACTAACTCCTAATTACTAACCGCTAACCCCTAAAAACTTACCCTAACCCTAAAAAAAGAACCCTAACTATGCCTAATTTTTTTCCCCCCCCTAAACCCCCCCCCAAAAAAATGTTTCTCCCTCATTTTGTAAAAAAAACAATATGGTTTTCTTAAAAAAAACCTTAACACATTCATGAGCCCTAACGTAATTTGGCAAGGCCCAGCACAGGGCACGGGCGAGAAAACACAAGCCTATGTGTACCAATGATCCCCGAAATTTATAAAACCTAACCCTAACCCTAACCCTAACCTAACCCTAAGGATCCTAACCCTAACCCTAACCCTAACCCTACCCTAAGGATGGCATTGTTCTAACCCTAAACCTAACACCCTAACCCTAACCCTAACCCTAACACTAACCCTAACCCTAACCCTAACACCCTAACCCTAACACCCTAACCCTAACCCTAAGGATGGCACAAGCCTATGTGTACCAATGATCCCCGAAATTTATAAAACCTAACCCTAACACCCTAACCCTAACCGTAATCCTAACCCTAACCCTAAGGATGGCATTGTTTTCTAACCCTAACCCCTAACCCTAACACCCTAACCCTAACCCTAACACTCTAACCCTAACCCTAACCCTAAGGATGGCATTGTTCTAACCCTAAGGATGGCATTGTTCTAACCCTAACCCTAACCCTAAGGATGGCATTGTTCTAACCCTAACCCTATCCCTAAGGACGGCACTAACCCTAACCCTAACCCTAAGGATGGCAATGTTCTAACCCTAAGGATGGCATTAACCCTAACCCTGACCCTGACCCTAACCCTCACCCTAACCCTAAAGATGACCCTAACCCTAAAGACCCTAACCCTAACCCTAAGGATGTCATTGTTATTCTAACCCTAACCCTAAGGATGGCATTTTCTAACCCTAACCCTGACCCGGACCCTAACCCTAACCCTCACCCTAAATATGTCATTGTTCTAACCCTAACCCTCACCCTCACCCTAACCCTAACCCTAAAGATGACCCTAACCCTAACCGTAACCCTAAAGATGACGCTAACACTAACCCTAACCCAGCGAAATCTTGTCCTTTTTACCAAAAATCTATCTTGCAGAAAACTTGTCTCCCATTAGCACAGGTTTCCACCCCCCCCCCCCCCCCCCCCCTCCCCATCTGTGAGAGAGTTAGTAAATTTCCCTGACCTGCAATTTAACCAGAGTTGAGGCTCATATGTGTTAGGGTGTCAGACATCCAGCATGGAGTCCACATAGTGTTGCCAAACCTCTGGGGTGTGGAAAGGTGCCAGAGAGGGAAAGGGCATAATAGCTTTAGTTGGCACCGTTAGGTTTCCGCTATTACACTCAACCAACCTATTCCATGAATCAAATCCCGAGGAGCTGAAGCTACAAGGAAAGGAAGAAAAACGGTGTAAGTTTCAGACAAACCTTGGGTTTGGTTGACAGCTGACGTGAAGCCCTGAGTGAATAAGGGAGGAACGGGCTCCAGGTCAACTTCTGATCCCAGCCAAGCAATAACCTCCTCACTCCTCGTCAAACCTCGAAATGATGAAACAAGTGAGAGAAATTAATCCGCAAATACAACAAATTATACCATGTCACACAAACAAACATCAAGTTAAACCAGCAACACTATGATCGAGAGAGATCTGGGACTATCCCTTCTCTGCTTCCACAGAGAAGAGAAACACCATTGTAATTTACAGTCCACCTGAAAGACAAGTGCAGACTTGAACTGACTCAACCAAGTCAGCGACTCCAACCGTGATCCCACTAAACCCACCCAGTCTATACAGGAACACAAACCAACTTTACTCAAAATGACTGAACAAATCCACAGAAACCGAGTCTCAAAAACTGCCCTAAACCGGCCCCAACACAAACTCCCACCAGCTGCTGACCATCAGCCCTGACACTGATTAACTCTCAGTCACTAAACTGACCCAGCCCTGACCCACAGCTAACCAGCTGCCAGGAAACAATCTCATTTTAATCTCAGGACAAACTACTGTATTGTCACCAATACCAAACTCTAAACTCACCCCATTAATCTGCAGCATCTCCTCCACCCAGTCCTTCTCCAACCTCAGCTTCTGTTGCACCAGGCGGCGCTGGGTGTGTTAGGCTGTAATGTGTGACCACTGCAGCAGGCGGCGCTGTGTGCGTCAGGGAGACAGTGGGCGGGCCTCCCTCTCCTGTCAATCACTGGTGACCACGGAGACAGTGGGCGAGTCTCTCTCTCCTGTCAATCACTGGTGACCACGGAGACAGTGGGCGAGTCTCTCTCCTGTCAATCACTGGTTACCAGGGAGACAGTGCCCAAAGTAGTAACCAAAGATGGTAGAGTACCAAGATAGCTCACTCTGACGCAAACACGCTCTCTCTGAGGGACTGAAACGGCAAGTCACCACATTGGGAGAGTACAAAATCGTTTCAGCATACAGAAAACATAGGAATATCAAAGACTGGCTAGTCAGTAGTAAACTTAGAAAAGCAAACACAACAGGTTGTGGAAACACAAAATGTGGTCTTTGTAACTACCTAGTAACCCCTAAAAAGATAGAAAATACCAGAACGGGCACAGCAGTAGGGATTAACCATAAAACACAATGTGACCAGGATAATATAGTATACGCAATTAGATGTAGAAAATGCCAGCTCTTCTACATCGGGGAAACGGGGAACACTCTGAGGACTAGGTTGACAGCCCACAGGAGTGCCATTAAGAATAAAAATAGGGATAAACTTATAAACAAACACTTTATTGAACATGGGGAACAATCGATGCAATTAATAGGCATTGAACATAATAGACATTGGTCAACACCAAAAAGGAAAGAGAGAGAGAGAGAATGGATTACAAGATTAAACACAATAACGCCTAATGGATTGAACTCATATTAAAATAACCATACAACAAAATAATTAAATAGGACAGCCGCAAAACTAGAACCCGAACGCAACCCCATCCACTAAAGTCAGCCCCCTCCTGTAACCCCTAAACCCCAAACCAAACCCCCAGTCATTCATGCCCCAAAATTTATAAAACCTAAACCTAACCCTAACCTCTAACCCTAACAACTAACCGCTAACCGACTCTCAAACCTGGAAATGACAAAACAGAGAGTGAGACATTCCCCAGCTAACATTCAATGTTCAACCAACGTTCAGCAAACGTTGAGCGGGACGTTTGGTGAACGTTGTCTTACAACGTTCACCGAACGTCCATTTGCACCCTGTAATAACGTTCACTGAACGTTCCGGGATGACGTCAGGGTAACGTTCACTGAACGTTTGCCAAACATGCCATTTAATGTTCAACCAACGTTAAGCGAACATCCAGCAAACATTAAAAGCCCCAAAAATCATGTTTCATGCAACAAAATGGCCTAAAAAAACCCAAACAAAATGATTTGTGTGTGTGTGTTCATGCGTATTTTTTGTTTTGTTTTGTCCTGCAGTTTGGACTAGATAGGGTTAACAACAAGACAGAAACAGACTTCAAAGCAAAACATACAATACTGATGAAATATTTGAAAACTTTTTGATGTTTTTCATCATTTGTTAATAAATTTTGACATCATTACAATGATTGTCAACTTACAAATCGCTATGCAAATGATCAGACTCAAATTCAATTTTTAAATGCTTAAAAATCTAACATTTTCCAGGAGAAAACATCTCAAAATTGTTTCAAAATTAGCCCAAATATTTAGCGTGAATGTAGACAATGCTTTAATTGGTCATATTTTCTCCCAAACTAGAAAATCCAAGAAAGGTGAAATTGTGTTAAAATCCATCAACCACATGATTTGCTTCATTAAGGCATCAGTTTCAATATCCAGAGCATGACTGACACTATCATCAGAGACAGAATTTTCAGCCACCAACACTTCAATATTTTCACTTCCTTCACCAAATAGGCCTATAGCCCCATGCATTGATCGGTCATTGCCCAAATCCTGATCATGACCTTGTTCTGCAACATGTTCAAGTTCATCATCATCATCAATATTGTCAAATTTCCTCTTGGCAGCAAGGCACGTGTGCCTCCACCGAGTCCATCTTGACATGGACCTGAAATATGTCGCCATTTTAATTTTAATAACGGACACGCGGGGTGGGATGGTTTGGGAGAAAGCAGTGATTTTATACATGAATGATTTTATGAATGCCAATCTACCATAAATAACAGAACATGTGTAATTATGCACAATCGGTAACTTACGGAATTATCGCTGAACACATGCGGCATAACGCATTTGGCAGGAATTTGGTGGCACTTACAACAAATAACAACAAAAACAAATTAAATTTATAGAGCGCCTTTCACGTTGGGAGCTCAGTAACCAGGATTAATCAGGAGTAATTAAGCAGGATTAATCAGGCCCGTACGCAGGGGGGTGCGACGAGTGAGTACGCACCCCCCCAAATTATAAAAGGTCCACATTTTCCGGGGTAGAGAATTGTATTTTTATCAAATTTAAATACCAAGTAAATTTATTGAGCATTTGTGTAACAATTAATTCTTCAAAACTATGTATTACTTATAAATACACATCTTTGAATGTTTTAGTATTAATATAAAATTACTCGCACACCAGAATCGGCATCTACCCAAAACATACCGCGTCGATAGACGTGCTAGTCAATGAGTCTGTGACTCACCGCGTAAACATAGGCGCGCGCCAAGACTCAAATCCATCCTCGTTTGGAAATCATCCCGTATACAGACACAAAGGTAGCATCACTTCTGGAAGTTAAAACCATCTTTTCATCTGATCACCGTAAGTAAAAATTACTCAAGTTTTGAGAGGTGTGACTGTAATGCTAGCAAACAATGACAACATATTTACAAGCTTCTGAGAAATTAAAGCTTTTGAGAACCCAACAAAAAAGTTATATGTGTCTGGACGGGAATGCCTATCTTTAAAAAAAATACTCATGGACGTAGGCCTATGCTTTAGCGCCTATGTCTACGTGGTGTGTCAATTAGAAATCATCCCGTATACAGTCACTACATAAAAAGGTAGCACCACTTTGTGGAAGCTGAAATCATATTTTAATCTGATAAATGTAAGTAAAAATGACTTAAGTTTTGATAGGCGTGTTTCTGAAATATCATGTTTCTTGTTTTGTCTTGATTATCACATTTGATTTATATTATTAAAAATGTATTCCTGTAATTAAAAATTGCTTTTAGAGACGTCCACTGGCATGCAAAAAACATATGACCGCAAAGATAAACAGTGCTATTTTATTTCACATTCAATTTTGCACCCAGAATGAAGCTATTTTTAACCAGATTAATCTTCGTATCATGTTCAACTTTTTTAAAATTGTTTCCTCGGGGATATTTTTACCTTTTTACCACTTGCGGCCTCTTTACCAGATGAGGGTTTTATTTACCGGAGCAATTGTACCTACATTCCAAAAACATCAATGTCGCACGAATTTGGCCTAAAAATAGTTTCATCATCATCCGATCGAGCGAACTCGGGCATTGACAACCATACTTCTCCACTGATCCCTTCTCTCCATGCAGCCTGACAACTCCCTCCTGCCAATACCCGAATCGCGCTCCAGAATATCGATGTAGGTTAGGGCCGGTCTACCTCGTGTTCTGTGACTATGCAATGGTTCCCATAGGATAGCACTATGGACAGCCAATGGATGATCTACAGTCCTTCATTAGATGCTGCCTTTTGCATTCACTGTGCACTGATGGTCCAAACAAGTGAGAGGAAACGGATGGTGGCATTTGTTAATACACCCTTTACCATGTTCTACAAACTAAACGAGAAGGCGAAGGAACATGAACGAAATGGTTATCACGTAAATTCTATTATAAGATCGGCATCAATGCGCGACTCTGTTGCGAACCCACAACATAAGATAGACATTCGTTTGGTCGATGAAAAGAAGAAAAACATTGAAAGAAATCGACATATCATAAGAACAGTTGCCGAAGCTGTATTATTCTGTGGACGTCAGTGCATTGCACTTACAGGAGATAATGAAAGAGTCGTGGAAAGTAACACCGTTACGAGTGACGTCACACAATACAATGGTAATCCGGGAAACTTTCTGGCAGCCCTACAGATGATTGCGAAGCATGACCATGGAGACAGTGGGCGAGTCTCTCTCTCCTGTCAATCACTGGTTACCTGGGAGGCAGTGGGCGAGTCTCCCTCTCCTGTCAATCACTGGTTACCTGGGAGATAGTGGGCGAGTCTCTCTCTCCTGTCAATCACTGGTTACCAGGGAGACAGTGGGCGAGTCTCTCTCCTGTCAATCACTAGTTACCAAGGAGACAGTGTGTCAATGTATCCCTCACGCTCCTGTCAATCACTGGTTACTTGGGAGACAGTGGGCGAGACTCTCTCTCTCCTGTCGATCACTGGTTACCAGGGAGACAGTGGGCGAGTCTCGCTCTCTCCTGTCAATCACTAGTTACTAAGGAGACAGTGCGCCAATGTATCCCTCACTCTCCTGTCAATCACTGGTTACTTGGGAGATAGTGGGCGAGTCTCTCTCTCCTGTCAATCACTGGTTACCAGGGAGACAGTGGGCGAGTCTCTCTCCTGTCAATCACTAGTTACCAAGGAGACAGTGCGCCAATGTATCCCTCACTCTCCCGTCAATCATTGGTTACCAGGGAGATAGTAGGCGGGTCTCTTTCTCTCTCATTCTCTCCTGTCAATCACTGGTTACCAGAGAGACAGTGGGCGGGTCTCACTCTCTCTTGTCAATCACTGGTTACCAGGGAGACAGTGGGTGGTCTCTCTCCTGTCAATCACTGGTTACCAGGGAGACAGTAGGCGAGTCTCTCTCTCCATATCCTGTCAATCACTGGTTACCAGGGAGACAGCAGGCGGATCTCTCTCTCCTGTCAATCACTGGTTACCAGGGAGACAGTATCTTTGAGCATATGTTTTGATTGGTGTTCAAAATAACATTGATTTGTAGTAAAAGTCAGATTAAAAAGCAAATACGAATGGCCCACTTTTCTCATACCATTTTGGTTACATTCTTATTATTATTATAATATCGGTCAAAAAGTAGCCAGAAATCCTTTACTCATCAAACCTGAAACCATCAGATACAAAAATGTTAAACACTGATTTTTTTTTAAAATTGCCTTTTGCTTCTGATCCATTGTGAACAGAAACAGTTTAAATACCATGTAAATTCTCCTTTACCTTACCTCTTCAGTTGCCAAGGCAACCATTCCGGTCATTAATAGTAATCCTTGCATTTGATATAGCACCTTTTCACGTCTCCTATACTGTATCTCAAAGCGCTTCACAGAATATACTATAAATTACCTGTATATTTGTGCACAGCAGCATCTGTGGAGCTCCTGTGGCTCAGTGGTTAGAGCACTTGTCTTGCAAGCTGGGGAGACCAAGCTGGGGAGACCCGTGTTCGAATCCAGGCAGGTCAGGGCGAAACCTTGGGCAAGTTTCCTTACTCCACACGCCTAATAATAATCCCTCAAAAATAAAACTACAATAATAAAATTGGTCATTTTAATCCATGACTGTGTGTGCGACACTGCTGTGCGCAATTGGCTGCTGCAATTCGCCCACAAATATATACAGTCAATTCACTTTACAGTATATTCTGTGAAGCGCTTTGGGGCGTTGATAAGATGTGGAAAGCGCTATATCAAATGCAAGGATTATCCCAACAAACAGCCGGAAATTTTAATGACCGATTTATTATTGTGGTTTTTTTGGAGGGATTATCAGGTGTGCGTATGTGTGGGTCTATATGTGAGTCGGTCTGTGTTTGCGTGGTAAGGAAACTTGCCCAATGTTTCATCCTGATCTTCCTGGATTTGAACACAAGTCTCACGCATGTAAGGCGAGTGAGTGCTCTAACCACTGAGCTACAAGACTCTACAGGATTTCATTAGTGTTTTAATGCAAAGTTTCCTCACCTTCAAGGCCTTACACGGCCTTGCCCCGCCCTACTTAACCGATTTACTTTCCCCTATAAGCCCACCCGGACCCTCCATTCAGCAGGACTTGGCCTGCTCCAAGCCCCCCGCCCGAACCGCCCCACCATTGGAGGCCGGGCCTTCAGTTTCTCCGCTCCCACCCTGTGGAATTCCATCCCCCAATCCCTCCGTCTTGTTTCTTCCCTTTCCTCTCTCAAGGCCGGTTTGAAAACTTTTCTTTTCGACCGTGCCTTTTGTTTCCCCCCTAATTTTTCGACCTCCCCTACGTGTTTCACCCCTTCCCGAACACTCCCCTCCCAGCTCGGGTCACACGCCTCCTGTGCAGCGACTTGGGACGTCCTCCCGACGTGAAAGGCGCTCTATAAGTTTAAGTTGTTGTTGTTGGTTAAATAAATGAATTCATGATGGATGGCTGCAAATTTTAAGCATTTCATTTTCTCAAAAAAAACAGAAAATTCACACAACATTCAGAATCGTGGATATACAGACTTGATATTGTTGTACATTATACGGATCAGTGGAATCAGGACATGGCCTACGATTCAAGGGGTAAATCCCAGGGCCTTGGGACGTCTTCCCGACGTGAAAGGCAATCTGTAACTGTAATTTTGTTGATGTTAATTCAAAACAAATCTGCGGAAACACTACTTCAGTGATGGAGTAGTAAACATGTGGAATGAGCTCCCTAAAGAGATTATCGTAGCAGAAAGTATTGTTTCAAGAACAAATTAGATAAATTAGGATAGAATACAGATATCCCTCCCCAACCGTGGGGGATACATTCCTGAAAACCTGCGCGGTTGGCAAATACGGGGCCCTATGGCAAACATGGGGATAGGGAGAATACGTTTGGGAGCATTAGCTTGCCAGGATCTGCAACAATCCGCGAGGCTGTCTGTCTGACTGACTGATCTACACACAGACAGAGAGAGAGAATCAACGGAGAAGGTGGTGTGTGACATGGGGGGTGCGGGGGTGCAGAAGGTGGTGTGGTGGCTGACATGGGGATAGAGGGAGTAAGTTTGGGAGCATTGGCTGCCAGGATCTGCAGACACAGAGAGACACAGACACAGAGAGAGACAGACAGAGAGAGAGAAATCAACGGAGATTTACCTTAATCCTAAGGGAGAAGCGACATCTCGCTGGTTGATTGCGACATCGCCATTGGATCCTAGCACCAGACGCTAGCGCAAAGCTGGTTGATGCAATTGGGTCCTAGCGCCAAACGCCAAACGTTAGTGTTAAAACCCATGGATAAGCAATGGTTAAGCAATAACTATTGCGTGGATAGCAAGGGTTGTTGCATTTAGCAAACCGCGGATGCCTGAGTTTCACAGTTGGGGCGGGGTACCTGTATATAGTTTGCGACATGTCAAGCGGCTGCCAGGCATGTGGATGGCAAACTGGATGGACCTTGATCTTCTTTCGCCAGCAAATTTTTATGTATTTATTACTGTACCATGGGTACACATGGCAGCCAATGTGCATTACAATAATAATCCTTGCATTTCATATAGCGATTTTCACATCTTCTAGATTGGCAGGGTGAGAAATTCGGCCATAAACACCACAAATTGTATCATGTCACAAAGATTAGTCAAACTAACACCATGAACCACAGGGCTCTATTAGGTCTCCTCTTAACCTTCTCTGCTCCAATGAGAATAAACCTAGCCTCTCTGACCTTTCCTCATAACTGAAGATGCTTGATAGAAAGACACAAATATCCCAACATTTCCATAAACTGGCTCTTAGCATACAATCCAACGTAACGATCTCGATCTCAGCTTCTCTGTAAAAGAAAATTCTTTGTGAGCCATCACTGACCCATCACACTGACCGACTATCAAACCTGGAAATGACAAAACAGAGAGTGAGAAATTCAGCCATAAACACCACAAATTGTGTCATCTCACAAAGATTAGTCAAACCTACACTACAATCGATCCCACCAGGTTACAGACAGCCAAGGTTGTTCAGACTCTTTCCCTTCAGAGAATCAACATTATGTGTGATTTACTGTCCACCCCAAGGACAAGTACAAACACTCAGCCCTGAACCAACTCAACACCTAAACCCTCTCTCAGCCTTCAATTAAATCATCCACAACAACTCTCAGCCCTGAAGAAACTCAACCAAACCTCGACTCTGCACCAAGTCAACAACTCAACCAAGTCTTTGCCTTCAACCAACTTGAGGGACTTCAGCTATGAGGAGAGGCTAGATAGGCTAGGGTTATTCTCTCTGGAGCAGAGAAGATTGAGGGGAGACCTAATAGAGGTTTATAAGATCATGAGGGGTTTCGACAGGGCAAATAGAGAAAAACTATTTCCACTCGTGGGCGAATCTGTGACTCGTGGTCACAGATTTAAAGTAGTTTCAAGGCGAAGTAGAGGGGAGCTGAGGAGAATTTTTTTCACTCAGCGAGTTGTTCGAATCTGGAATGCATTGCCTGAAAAGGTGGTGGAGGCTGATTCGATAACAACTTTTAAAAGGGAATTAGATCTTTATTTAGGGAGAACAGGTCTATTAGGCTATGGGGAGCGGGCAGGGCAGTGGGATTGATTCGCTCTTTTCAAAGAGCCGGCACAGACTAGATGGGCCGAATGGCCTCCTTTTGTGCCGTAAAATTCTATGAATCTATGAATCCTGGAACAGACAGACACTGACTCTCGGCAACAACTCTCGGCTGTGGCGGTGTCTTGTCGACATAGAGCTAAAGGAAATTTGAGTTCCTCCAACTCTTTATGTTTGACAAACGGACAGACAGGACATCTGGTGCTGGGGCTCACACACGTGTCTGGATCACCAGGCAGTGACAGGGTGGGCACTTGGCCTCAACCCACACTGGCTTTTGGGGGCGAGGCTTGAAGATGTTGTCATGAAGTCACGCCCCAAAGGCAGCAGCAGACTCTGCTTATTTCACCCGTTACTGAATGAAAAACGAACGCGCATGCGCAATGGAACCACATTCAACTCGATGGGTGAAAAAGGCAGTGCATCTCGCTGCTTTTGTTGCTCTCAAGGTCGGCAAATAAAATCGCAGGTAAATAATTTGGTAGTTTCTACTAAAAATGGTATGCATCGTGAAAAATGTGCATTGCAAACACAAACCATTAAATAATCATATACAATTTAACGTTTTTATTTTCATAAGGTAGGCACTGTGTGGGTAGCCACCCACACACACAGAGCCTCCACCCACACACAGAGTCTCCACTTACACACAGACCCCACCTATCCACCCACACAGACTTACCTGACCTTCCACAAATTCCCAATGTGTTGGTGTGAAACACAGCAACGAGCTCCCTAAGGTTTCTCTGAATTTCCGTTGTCCACAGGAGAGCAATAAGCCTGAGCCAGGAACAGACGCTGTAAACACAAAGGCTGTGAATCTGCACTGAACCCAAACCCAACACAAACCAACTTTAATCAAAATGACTGAACAAATCCACAGAAACTGAGTCTCAGAAACTGCCCTAAACCGGCCCCAACACAAACTCTCACCAGCTGCTGACCATCAGCCCTGACACTGATTAACTCTCAGTCACTAAACTGACCCAGCCCTGACCCACAGCTAACCAAGTAACCAGCCCTGACCCCCAGGTAACCAACTGCCAGCAAACAATCTCACTTTAATCTCAGGACAAACTACAAATACCAAACTCTAAACTCACCTCATTAACCTGCAGCATCTCCTCCATCCAGACCTTCTCCAACCCCCTAGCCTCTGTTACACCAGGCGGCGCTGGGTGTGTTAGGGTGTAATGTGTCACCACTGCAGCAGGCGGCGCTGTGAGAGTGTAATATGTGTTTGCTACAGCAGGCGGCGCTGTGTGAGTCAACTACAACACAATAACAACAAAATTGCACTTATTGTATAGCGCCTTTCACGTCGGGAGGACACCTGAACAGTTAGGTCGAGACCCGAGTGGGTGGGGGGAGGGGTGGGGGGTGTCGGGGTAGGGGGAAGGAGAACAGGAAAGGGGAGTGTCGAGCCTGAAAGTGATAAAGGTGTGGATGAGAATTTCGGCGGCTGGGGGGTGGGGTGAGGTAGTGGCGGAGTCTGGCAATATTGCGGAGGTGATGGGAGGACAGCTCGGGGTCGAACAAGACGCCCAGATTCCTGACTGGCTCCGAGAGGTGGAGAGAACACTGATGTCAGCACCTGAGATGCGGAGGTGCTGGCGTGAGCCAATCAGTAGGCTTCCGTCTTGTTGATGTTTAGCTGGAAGACGTCATCCCTCGTCCAAGACTCAATGTTGGACAGACACGCAGTCAGAACCCCAGTGGTCCTGGTATCGAGGGTGAACGCGGACAGGTAGAGTTGGGTATCATCCACATACATGTGGAAGTTTACCCCATGTCTGTGGATGTCGCCCAGAGGGAGAGGGTGGAGGGTGAAGAGCAGGGGGCCAAGGACAGAGCACTGGGGAACGCCACATGTGACTGTGTGGGGGCTGGAGGAAAAGCCATTGGAGATAAAGTGAAGGCAATGAAGGTAACAGGAATTATGTCACCTCGTCGTGCTACAGTCCCTTTCCACTTTTGAAGTTTGTTCACTTACCGCACACACTTCACAGAACATTACTATCAGTTTGAGTAACACATTAACAGGAATTGTAATTCATGATAATACTTGCATTTAATGTAGAATATACTCTAAATTCTCTGTATGCATGTGGGCAAAACATAGCAGCCAATTGTGCACAGCAGTCTTGCACAAACTGTCGTGGATTGAAATGACCAATTTTGTTTTGAGGGTAATTAGGTGGAGTATTATTACTGGAACAAGGAAACTCGACCAAGATTTTGCCCTGATCTGCCTGGAATTGAACTCGGGTCTCTCACTTGTAAGGTAAGTGCTCTCACCACTAAGCCTCAGGATTCTGGATTGCTTGACACTTGTTTCATTGGACCTTCAAATCAGCTCAAGTGGCAAAGACCAACCGACAGAGACTTGGGAATAGTTGTTACCGGCAGGAGAGAAGTATCAGCTGCTGATTAAATCTCAACAAAGATTTGCCAGTGAAACCTCAGGTACGTGGGAGATGTGGAGCCGAGAACTTAATGTCCTTCAGCCTGAGCAAAGTCACATGGAGAAGTAGAAATGTTTGACTGCAGGTAGTAATCCTACGGCTGATATAAACATGCCGAAAAAAATTATATTCAAGAACATTCCTCCCCTTGTAAAACTGAAAACTTTTAACATGTGAGGGTGTAGATTTCATTGAAAACATGAAGCTAGTTAGTTGTTGGGGTGGTGACAACGTTCACAATCAAATAAAGGCTGGACCAAGGTATGCGGCGATGGACATCCTAGGATCTAGGATGGACTGATGACAGTTTGTAGCCTTCTGCACTGGAAGCCGTCAATTAGTCAGTAATAATCAACTTGCTAATCACAGAACTTGTGTGCAATTTTATGAAAATGCAGTTTACTCAGCAATTTTAAGTCAATGTTAGGCTTTTTGAATAACTACATCCAATTCCACCTCAGACCTCACTCCCTTATTAGGGCATGTTCCCTTCTAGAAAGTTGAAGGCAGAATGGTAAACTTTTTCTACACTTATATAAATGCCATCAGTCTGCTGTGTCTTTACAAACCCAAACCATCACAGGAACGGGCGGCTGGCAAGTCAGGCAAAACGAGAAAATCCTTATGATCGATCACAGAACAGAAAATATTTGGAAAAGGTTCAATAGAGGGAACCCATCTCCATGAAGACAGGAGAGACCAAAGATGTGTATCTCGATCTGGTGATCACCCGAGGCCTCAATGTCTCTGGCGTCACCATCACAGACAAGGCCATTTCCGACCATTTTTTCATTTCCTGCAACACCTCTATCCCTCCCCCCTCCACCTCCAAACCCACCACCATCTTCTACCGGCCCTGGAATAAGATTCCCCCTCAAACTTTCACCTCTGCCCTAGAAACCTCCGACCTCTTCCCACAATGGCATTTTTTTTGTACCGACCCATCCTCCGCCTCCACAACACCCTCTCCACTACCCTCGACACCCTGGCCCCCCTCACCATCAAAACCGTCTCCCATTCCTGATCATCACCGTGGTGCACAACTCACCTCCGTTCCCTCAAAAGCCAAGTGAGAGCAGTTGAACGCACCTGGCTCAAATCTGGCCTCACGGTCCACCGGCAAATCTGGCTGGACCGCATCAAATTCTACCGCTCCGCCCTAGCCACCGCCAAATCAGCCTTATACTCCAGGATAATCCTGGAAGCGAAGGACAACCACTGCCTCCTCTTTGCCACCACCAACCAGCTCCTCCGCCCCCCCCGCCCCCCCGTCTCACCTCGCAGATCCTCTCCTCAAACGTTCGTTGTGAGGAGATGCTGGACTTCCTCGAGTCCAAAATTGAGAAAATCCGCTCTGCGGTTTCCTCCCCCCACCATTCCTCCACCTCCGCGCCCTCATCAGCTACCTCAACCCCTACTCACCCCCCATTTCACACTTTCAACCCCACCACCCCGCTTTCAGTCACAAAAACAATTACCTCCATGAAACCCACCACGTGCTCATTGGACCCCATCCCCACCCCCCTCCTCCGCACCCAGCTCCATTTGTTAGCCCCGCTCATTTCTGACACCATTAATCTTTCCCTCTCCTCAGGCACCGTCGCTACCTCCCTTAAAACAGCCACCATCACCCCTATCCTGAAGAAACCCTCCCTTGATGCGTCGCAACCATCAAGTTATCGACCCATCTCCAACCTCCCGTTTCTATCCAAGGTCCTTGAAAGAGTGGTTGCCTCCCAGCTCCGCTCTTTCCTTTCAACTCACTCACTTTTTGAACCCCTCCAATCAGGTTTCCGCCCTATCCACAGCACAGAAACTTCCCTGGTTAAGGTCACAAATGACATCCTAACTGCCTGTGACTAGGGCTCCCTCTGCCTCTTCGTCCTCCTTGACCTGTCTGCTGCGTTCGACACAGTCGATCACACCATTCTCCTTCAATGTCTTTCCTCCCACCTCAACCTTCAAGGCACAGTCCTTGACTGGTTCCATTCTTATTTGACCCACCGTTTACATTTTGTTTCTTCCAACGTTTTTTCTTCAAACCCCCGCAGTTTCTCACGGCGTCCCTCAGGGCTCTGTCTTAGGCCCCCTCCTTTTCACCCTTTACACGCTCCCTCTGGGCGATGTCATCCGCAAACATGGGGTAAATTTCCACATGTATGCGGACGACACCCAGTTGTACCTTTCTGCCTCATCCCTCAACCCCCAGACGATCGATGTTCTGACAGCATGTCTGTCCGACATAAGAGTCCTGGACGAGGGACAACGTTTTGCAATTGAACGTGAGCCAATCCACCTCACAAAGCCAACCTCACACCTCACAAAGCCAATCATGAACCTCGGCATCATGTTCGATCAAAAACTTTCCTTCCTCCCCCACATCCGCGCCTTGACCGGCACCGCTTATTTCCACCTGCGCAACATTGCCAGGCTCCGTAACTATCTTACCCCCCACGCTGCCGAAACACTCGTGCACGCATACATCACCTCACGGCTGGACTACGGAAACTCTCTCCTCGTCGGCCTCCCCAGTTCCTCCATTCACAGGCTGCAGGTCATCCAAAACTCTGCAGCCCGTGTATTATCCCGCACCCGCCTCCGCGACCACATAACCCCCACCCTCGCCCGTCTCCACTAGCTCCCCATCCTCCAGAGGATCGAGTTCAAGATCCTCGTCCTCACCTACAAGGCCTTACACGGCCTTGCCCCGCCCTATTTAACCGATCTACTCTCACCCTATACGCCCATCCGCATCCTTCGTTCAACAGGACTTGGCCTGCTCCAAGCCCCCTGCCCGAACCGCCCCACCATCGGAGGCCGGGCCTTCAGTTTCTCCGCTCCCACCCTATGGAATGCCATCCCTCAATCCCTCCGTTTCGTTTCTTCCTTTTCCTCTTTCAAGGCCGGTTTGAAGACTTTCCTCTTTGATCGTGCCTTTTGTTCCACCCCGAACTCTTTTACCTCCCCTTCGTGTTTCACCCCTTCCCAAACACTCCCCTCTCAGCTCGGGTCACACGCCTCCTGTGCAGCGTCTTGGGACGTCCTCCCGACGTGAAAGGCGCTCTATAAATGTAATTTGTTGTTGTTGTATCAAGTAGCGCTACTCACAAGCAAATAAACAGGCAAAGTAAGGTTTCAAGTATCACAATGTTTATTATAGATACAAGTAACTTGTATATAAAATCAGGGCATGTGAACAAGTAGTGAACACGACTTGATAAATTAAGCAGGCTTCATTTCGTTACACATACAAGGGGACCAAAAGGTTAGTTCCATTAATCTCACCATTGAAAGTTTCCATCTTAACTGTAAGGTCATTTTACCATGTCACAATTTAACATTGTGCAAGTAAACTAGAGATTAAAGACTTGTGCACTTGCCCAGGATGTAGGATTTAAGCATAGTTGACCCTGGTACCTTAAAATAAAGCCCAAAACTAGAGGTAGAAATTCAGGCAATTAATGTTACAGCTGCAACCCACTGATTACAGTTTCAAATTTATTTTAGGTTCTTGTTTAACAATCCGAGGGATAATCAAATATTGCAACAACTCAAGTATTTTGCTGAGCAAAGTGCATTCCTACAGTGTCTATTCAGTTTGTCACCAACCAATACATGTAGCACAGCAGCCAACAGCAACATCTTCATTAAACTATTGCTTGAACTGAATGAATTTAGGGTTCAGTTATCACTTGCTATCATTAAGTTGCCTAAAAAAGGTACCGTAACCTAAAGGATTCAATGGTATACTACGCTTAAGACATACACTAGGCGTATGCAGAAGAAATTTAGCTATGAACGTGCTTCTGCGTTAAAATGCTGCAAATAGCGGAATGAATCTTTGCAGTTGCAAGGTCAAAACGCAGTTACATCATAGCAACAGTATATTTGCACAATTTAAGGCTTTGGCTGGTTTTCAGTCACCTTCTTCCTCCTCAGATTCTTCTTCCTCAGCAGTTTCCAGCCAGGTTAGCCACTGATTCACCTGCACAAAGCAGACCACAACTCTTTGTTAGTATCTAACTGTTGAATTTATCAATCTACAAAATGTAGATTATCTAGGATATATTGCTTAAACAACCAAGATTGAATGGGAAACTGGTAACTCATTAAAATGCCAGATGAAGACAAGTTACAAGCAATTTAAAAATTGAGTCATCAAGTTGTGTGAGCACAAGTATCCTTTAACTATCAAATGCAATATTCACGAGGAAATTCACCACTTGAAACAAGAACTCTTCCATTGTCCTAGTTACCTGGAATAAAGCTTTGCCTTTTCCCGGGAATTCCTGACTGATATCCTCTTTCCAGGCTAAAAAGGCTTCTTCTTCAATTATCTCCATATCATAGAAGTTCACAAAAAAGCGCAGCAACATACCTGGAAAAAAACAATTGTCAACCATACCAACTAACGAACAGCATCTGGCCAAATCTTTATCAAATGATTAAATTATCTAAACTATTCAAACTCTTATCAATAACAATTAGTGATATTGGGAGAAGTAGAAACAAAAAAAAGCAGCATCTAACAAAGAAAGAAAATTCCCATCCCAGCCTCCCAAATCAACAGACTGATCACTGAACAAACACCCAGGTGCAGAGACCGACTTACCTTTTGGAAAGTTATGATTGTAGCAGTGCACCTGCAATGCGTATAGAGCGCTAACCTGCAGCTCAGTGTGGTCGTGCAGGAATTTCTGCATGACTGGCTTGAAGGAGAGTAGGAGTTGCTTCTCCTGCTCTAACAGCTCTTTGGAAGGTATGCCAGTCAGATCACCTCCTTCTGCAGGAGCCATCTTCGAAATATACTGCAGGAAGCTGTCAATGGAACACAATAACACCACTGTGACCAGAATTCTGGTATTTACAGTAAAAGCCCATTTATCTGGCACCCTGTGGACCTGGCCAATGCCGGTTAAAGTGCCTGTCGGATATTCGGGCGGCCCGTGGCCGAAAACCCACCAAAAAAATTAAAGTTCTTTTAACACACACCAAACTAAATAATAACCGATAACAGAATATTGTATTGGTACTTATTGTTAACACTACTCTCTTGCGCTTCTCACCTTTACTGATTGAGGTTTACAGTCCAGCGATTCTTTTTTAAATGGAGGACGCCAAGCAGGTGAAAAAAACGGCAGCGCGATTTTAAAGTCTCGTGACTTTACTAGCGGCAAGCCGATAGCCCTAGACTCTACCAGCGGCAAACCAAAATACTGCACCTGCGTGACAATCTAGGTTATCGGCTAGCGTGATCGGCTTGCCACTGGTAAGGCTTCAAAACCGCGCTCTGTTTTTTTCACCCGCTTGGGTCCTCCATTTTAAAAAGAATCGCTGGACTATAAACCCTAAGCATCATGGCTTCAAGCTCAGCATCTACCTCAAAGCTGAGAAGCGCAAGAGAGTAGTTTTAACAATAAATACCAATACAATATTCTGTTTTTACGCATTTACAAATGCTCCACTGCTTTTGTTCCGGATAAGTTCCGGTTTATCGAATGGGGCTTTTTTTATAGGCGTGCTGGTTATACGCAAGTGCCGATGCATCGAGTCATGGATAAACGGGCTTCTACTGTATTTACTTGCTCCATAAACCAAAGGAACAGAAAACACATCTGTCAAATGGCAATGAAATGCTTTCTAAAGTGTTGGCTGTGCTCAAGAAAAAGACCAACAGCTTGGAAAGAAAAACCCAGATTTCTGATGCAAAGCCCGGCTGCACTAGTGATTTTCAATGCAACCAATGAACAATCTTATAGCTCTGCCACATGAATGCAACACTAATTTGACATCTTCCAAAAAGGATTATGCAGAAATGCAAACTCACCTTGTTAAAAGAATGTTGACAAATCCTTTATCGGTGTGCAGTTTGGGAGAAATGTTGTCTTTGATCCACTTATAAATGGCCTGAGGGGATGGGTCGTTCTTGATCTGTTTTGCCAACTCCTTCTCTAGTTTTAGTAATGGGAAGAGGAAACTGAGTCCCTTGCCCTCCAGGATTTCCAACATACGATCCTTATTCTGGTCAATCTCTATTCATGAGAAAAATAGCGTCAGGCGATATACTGAGGGCAGAGTAAATACATCAAAGACATGCAACCGTGAGGAAAGCTCGCAACCTGGTAGCAACAGTTAGCAGTTCACTGTAACCGCCTCCTATTGTAGTCGGCGGTTTGAGATGCCGTCCGGCGTGGAGGGCGCTATATAAATCGAAGTTGTTATTGTATATTTTACAACTTCTCTTTTTCTAAGGAGAACAATGGTAATACTCCCACTTCAGTATCAGCATTGAGTACATGCGAGAACAACGTCAGCTTCACATAAGGCAGCATCTGAGAGTTTGACACACACTCACCTGGCAGCATTTTCTGCATGTTGACTCTGCTTTGTTGGAAGAGATCTGTAAGCCACTCGCGATCTTTCAGTTTGGCAAGCTGCTGCAGGCAGAGTAGAAAGAGAGGGAAATGGTTCCCATTCTCATGGGGTTGAGCCAGTTCCAAAAGACTCACAAGCTCAGAGATGACAGCACGTGCAGCAAATTGGGCTAAATAGGATTTTACAAGAGGAATATCACCCTCCAGCTTGGGGCACTGGTCCAATACATTCAGGAAAGCCTGTATTAAACAAGTAACATAACATAAGTCACAGAACATTAAAATACTTCAATACTGTGGCTCATCTAAAAGGTTTAAATTATTTTTGAAGACAAGTCTATCTCCTAATTGTGAATTGCCTCTAATATAATTACAATAAATTTCAACATTCACCAAGGCACCGTACTTACTTGCATGAAGTTTTCACCTGCAACAAGCCCTTCCTGTCTGAGTGCACTTATCAGGGTGCTGGCTTGTTCTTTATCCTCATCTGAACGATCGAGAGTGTAAACGATCATCTTGCTCAACATCTCTGGCAGGAAAGGCTTTGGTGCCCTCATTTCCTTCACACCATTGACAGCATCTTTAATGTTTATAGAAGTCAGGTACTCTGTCAGGATAGTCTCCTGTAAATAAAACACATTCAAAGGTCAGTCATTGCATAAGACAGGAACTTCAATATAGTAAATATAGTACAGGAAAAGGAATTAGTGTAGTAGCATGTGAGGTGAGGGTCAGCAGACAGATGGTCTAACTACCATCTCGAGCTGTAAACTCTCTACAAATACCATTCAAAACATTCACACTCAAACTATTAAATGACTATTTGCAGGGAAGCATCTTAGGTCTTCAGTTCAAAAATACCCAGTCAGCACTTGCCAATTGTCTTCTCATTATTTTATATTCAAACTCCGTTTCCATTATTACCCCAACAGTAACTACATGCTACAAAAACTGTGAAATTTGATCAGATGAGCAAAACTGAAATGAAACGACATGGCTCCAAATTGAATGCACATTAAATATTTACTCACAGTTAGTTTCAACAGTTCTTCCTTGGAAGGAGCTTTCTTGTTTTTTACAGGCTTCTCCTGGATTAAGGGTGGGTTTGTTTTGAGACCTAGTTGAGGTGGCTAAGAGATAATAAACACATAAAAGTTTTCATAAGAATTAAATATCAAGAATTTGCAATGCAATTAAAGAACCAGATTAGAATATTCAAGATGAGATAATATAGATTTTGCCACTTCAATATGTACATTCTTCCAATCTAGTTACTTTCAGTGGAACCTGTAAACAGCTTACCTGTCCCAATGGTGGGGTCTGAGTGCGAGGTGGTTGCGCACTTGGTGGGATCATAGTTGGAGTCTGTGGCTGAAGCTTTTGCACCTGATTTTTATTTATCAAAAAAGACTGTGCAGGCCTCAAACTGATCTGTAAAAAAATAATCAAATTGATCACAATGGCAGACTTTCTACAACATATTGACCAACATTCAATGCAAGTGAACTCTGCAAAGCACAACTTTACAACAATTGCAATATCTGTTAAATATCTGCTGACACCTTTCAGACTGGTCAATGTGAAATATCCCAATGGCTCACCAGCATCAATTTTTACACTAATGAAGGTTTCAGAATTAGTGGGCACTGAACCACTGAATCCACTACCTGAATCCATTACCTTGTCTACACTGATCTGTCCTGCCTACTACATGGGTAGTTTGGGGATAGGTGCAGGCGACAGCCAGGAAGGTGGAGGACAAACTAGATGGACCTTTGCTCTTTTTTGTCCAGCATTTCCTATCTGCAGCTCATGTCTACTCCTACACCAAGTACTCCCATCTATCCTCACCTGCCATTACTGGCTCCCCTTCCCATTCCTCACAGGATTGAGTTTAATTATTGTGCTCGCTTTGTTAGCCCTCCATTCTTGCCCCTCGGTCATATGCTAAAACCTTACTAGCTCACTTCCTCCACTGGCCAGGCAGCAAGAACTTCAGACTTTCTCTGTTCCCACCCTCCAGACTCCTATCCCAGAGTCCCATCACCGTGACCCCTTCAGAGCCACTCTCAATGTCCCTCGTCCCCCCACATTCCATTCCAACCCAAGTTCAGGTGCTATTCCTCAGCTGTCCAGGACATTGGGATGCCCTCCCGAAGTGAAAGGCGATATATAAAAACAATTTTGTTGTTTTTCCACCGACAGTAGGCCATTACAGTTACCAGTAGAATTGTGCAGGTCCACACCACACCAACATTTTCAATCATCAGTTGTCAGACAGATTATCAAAGCAGCAAAGCTATTACAGCTGCCCCTAATACAGCCACCCTAGCCAAGGTCTAAACTGGGAATCCACTGAATGTAAACATTCTGGGCAGGAGAAAAGAGTGGACCATCCTATGGAGGCAAAGATATTACATTTTTTAGTGGCCCTACAGAGATTAATTGGTTATTGGGAACCTAATTCCTTCGTCCTTGTAGCTAATGCTCAAAATATACACATCCTGTGAATTCCAGGAATCAAGCTGTTCTTCTGTGACCAAGCAACAAGTCAACAGCTGTAGTCACATGGGTTTCTTGTCGGATAGGGAGCAGCAGCACAATGATATCCACCATGGGGAAAGAGGAAAATTTGCCTCCCCAAAATGATAACAGTAGTTGACAAAACATTTAAATTATGGAGAAAGTGAATAACTGCTCCTCAGATTACTTGGTCACATAGTATGCATATAAATTCCTTTCATCTATTCACCTGCTACAGTGTCCATCCATCATCAAAAATGACATTATAGAAAATTAATTGCTCAACACAAACGATCTCCACACATGCTCACCTGATTAGTTTTAAGGAACGACTTGTTTCCCATTTCTCCAAACTGTGACTGAGGAGGTGCATGTCCCCCATGGCCATTAAAAAGTTGATTGGAACGATGACGCCCCATGGTAGGTGAAAATCGGTCTTGAATCACTCCTGGACCAGTCCCAATTCCGCTACCTTCACAAGACAAAATAATTCCAAGATACATAAAACTGCAGAAGCTTAAAGGCAAATTAGGCATCATGTAAAATGCTACATCGATGTTCATCATTAAATGAATAAATACCAAAAATACAGCCTGGCTACCTGGCATTTGTCCAAACATATCAGCAAGTCCTCCAAGGGGGTCTCTGTCAAATTTCCTTCCTGGTGGTATGAAAGGTCCCTCCAGAAAGAAATCATTCCTCATTGCATGAGCCATAGACGGCGGAATAAAAACTCCCAGATCCTGCACGGTACAAAATGTAGAATTAATGGAATGTGGAACAACCGAAGCCTCTGGAGTAAGCGGGAATACATTTAATTTGAAAACCCACCTTTCCAGCTTCTTGACGAATCTGGTTTATCGTCTTTGGTCCATTATCAATAAAAGCCTTGCGTGGAATCCATCGGTTCCCACGCAACTCCCCAGTATCCTAAATAACAGAAAGGCTGCTGTTAACCAGAGTCAACACATTTAATTAAAAGCAAATTCACAAAGTAACACTAGCTACCTGCAGCAGGAAACGAATCCTAGCTGGCAATTCCGTATTTGACTTCAAGGAACGCATCCGGGCAAAGTACTGATCCATTAGAGACTGCAATCAAAACAAATTGTTCACAATTTCACATTAAACTCCAGGTTACTATACTCTTACTTGAGCTAATGTTTACCCATTCTTCCCATTCAAATGAAAGGATCAATTTTGGCAAATGGCAGCCAATTGCGCACGGCAGCGTCCTTCCACAAACACGCATGGATTGAAATGACCAATTTATAATTTTTCTGATGGATTATTATCAGGCGTGTGGAGTAAGGAAACTTGCCCATGATTTTGCCCTGTGTGGAATCGAATCCAGGCATCTTACTTGCAAGGCAAGTGCTTTAAGCACTGAACTACACGGCTTCATACAACAAACTCATGTGTGTGTATATTTGCATCCTTCATATTTGCGGAGTGTGAAGATGCTTGCATCCAAACTGGGGGTGGGAGACAAGTAGGAAGGTCTTGAGGCAAACGTGGAAGGAGTTGAAGGTCATCACTTCACCCTGAAAAAACCCTCCCTGAACACATCCCTACTCTCCATCTTCTACCCCCATCTCCAACCTCTCATTCCTCTTTTCTACCCACAGCTCCGGTCAAAGTATAATGAGATTCTAAACATCTACGATAAGGGCTATCTCTGCCTCCTTCTCCTCCTCGATCTCTGCTGTCATCGACACTGTGCACCACTCCTACACCTCTTCTTTCAGCTGAATCTTTGCAGACCCTTCCCTCAATAGACCCCATCCTGCTCCACGTTCCCCAACCCCACTGCTCCATCATTTGACGGGCAAGCCTTCAGTCACCCTGCCTCCAACCTTTGGAATGCTTACGGTGCTGCAGAAGACAAAACTCCTTTTTCACTCCCTCTCACCAAGTTGAAATAGTTTATTCCTCCCCAAAATAAATGGGAAACCAATAGCACTGTAAAGGATTTGCAACAACTATTGAAACACACACATACATACCTTGGCCTTTTCATGGTCTAGTCTAGGTCCTACTGTCCTCATTATCTGACAGAGGCACTCCAAATCCTCCCCCATATCCTTAAGTTGGACTCTCTTCTTCTTTTCCAAAAGCTAAGCAGAAAAAAATTACGAGATTAGTTCAATCCCAAGAATAATAAAACTTGGCTCCATATATTTGTACTGGATTTAATTTAAGAAACTTACATTGATGATTTATTCACGTAGACTATTCTTAAAAAGCTAACTTTGCATTTAATAAAAACTAAAAAGTTGACGTAAATATTTTTACGAGCAGTTAGAATTATTCCTCCGTATCGACTGCAACACACTTTTTAAAAAAAATACAAAAAACAAACAGGTATTTACACACAATAAACCACGTACTGTTTTGATGCACTTATGAAGGATAGATTCATGGATAAGATCAAGCTTGCCAAGCTCTCCAATGAATTTGATGTTTCCCAGCATCTTGATCTTCGCAATAGCCCGTTGCTCTTCCTCTTCATGTGAGAGAGGGCCGTCATGTTTGTCATAGACTAGATTGAAAATAGACATTACAAAGATTATCATAAAAATGTTGATAGCCATTATATTTAATGACCGAGCAATATAGAATCAGAATTATACAGCACTGAAGGAGGCCATTCTGCCTATCGTGTCTGTGCCAGCTTTTTGAAACGCTATCCAAATCAATCCAACTCTCCCCAAAGACCTGCAAACCTGCTCTCCCAAAACAACTATCTACTTCTCTCGTAATAGTTGTTATCAATTAGGCTTCTACCACCCTTCCAGGTAATGTGTTCTAGATCCCAAATACTTGCTGCATGAAACCATTTCTCCTCACCTTTCTTTCAACGACTATTTTAAATTTGTATCCTCAGGTCACCGATCCACCAGCCAGTGGAAAAATAATAATCCTTGCATTTGATATAGCACTTTTCACATCTTATCGAAATCTCGAAGCAATTCACAGAATAGACTGTGAAGTGAATTCAATGTGTATTCTTTTTGTCGGCGAAATGTGGCAGCCAATTGCGTACAGCGGTGTCCCGCAAACAGTCGTGGATTGAAAATGACCAAATTTATTATTGTGGGTTCCTCTTTGGCCACCCTATCGAATCCCCTGACAATTGTGATATTTCTATTAAGTCTCTTCGTAACCTTCTCTGCTCTAAGCAGAAAAATCTTAGATTCTCTACCTCACCCCCTGATAACTGACGTCTTTCATTCCTGGTAAATCTCACTATTCCTAAAATGTGATGCTCAGAACTGAAAACAGAATTCCAGTTGAGTATTTTATAAAGGTAACCAGTATTTTATAAAGGTTAATCATTCATCTATCTTGATTTATCTTAAGGAATACATTACCGAATTTGGAGCAAAAAGGGTAACTGGTCCTTATTTGGAAGACTGTGTGTAACAGACTTATCCAAAGTAGATTATAATCAACTAAGGGGACCAAAAGATCTTGGATGTGTCAACATTCACAAAATTAAGTGTGTGATATCCCCTGGATGTGATCTGGTCTTAATCAATTGAACTCTTAATCAATTGAACTCTGGTGGGAAAAAGGTCCTGAAAGGATTTCACAACTTGAACCCATCAGAAGAGAATTGAGTGCGATATGAACTTTTCACACTTGACAATACCCGTGTGTGTGAAGATGATTGGGTAAACCAGTCTGGGATATGATCGGCTATTGAACTTTGGATATGATTGGACAACCTGTGAACTAAATTTTTGGTTTTAAAAATCATACGGGCTAAAATATGCTATAAATGAAAGATAACTTGGAATAGTTGATTCTTATTTTGTTAATATAGTGAACTCTAGAAAACCTATTAAAGCATTAACTCTATGTTGCATGTGTTCACTAAAACATTTCATTCACCACCTGGACCAGGAAAAGTATTTCTGCTGAACCTTACTGTATGGTACAAAACTAAATCAACACAATCCTTAAATTAACATATCAAAGAAAATACTCACTATCAACATTTCGTGTACGGTTTTCAAATTCATCCTGAAGTTTTGAAATTAAAAGGCGTCTGAATGTCTGCAAGAAAAACAAGGTGACTTTAGTTCTTGGCACCAAAAGGTCTCCCAACACGCAACTGGTACTATTTCAGGAATAACTTACCGTGCTTTGCTTGTGATGTTGCAGGGGTCCCTCTGGAGATGGGCCATCAAAGTTAGGAGCATCCTCTGCCAGTCGCAGACATAGCTGAGCATACAGTGAGCTATACTTGGGCTCTTCAAGGGCTTTGTCTACTATCTGTTGACAGACAAAAATAATATTGCAAAATTTCTTTCAACACTAATCCATGCACAAGTGCAGTGTCCACCACAGCATCTTTCAGAAAGGCCCACTGGCTTATGGATTGAGAGCAATATCTGCAATAATGCTGATGGATGAACAGTTAGAATTGTAAAACCCAGTTTGCATGAATACAAGACAAAACAATCAACGGATGTCTGATTCATGTAGATGTCCATAATTATAGCATTACAGAGAAGGCTTTGAGAATCACCTGTAGTTAGCTTGACCAGCAATTTAGATTGTTAAAACTAAAGATCCTTTTAGCTTAAGCAAAATCATAAGGGTATTAATATTAGATTGAAATCCATTTCAAAATGAAATTAAATTTTAAAGCAAAAAAATGTAACTCTGACCACTTGCCAGGGGCTTTATGAATACCGACTCAAACTGACGGGAGAGATTTATAGATTATAATTGAAAATCAACTTACCAGTAAAATGATCCCTTTAAGGACCAATTTAGAGTCTACACCCACATTGAGGAGCTCAAGGCATAGCTTGTCAAACTTCTCTGGAGTAAGCTTGTTCAAAATGCTGAAAATTAAAAAGAATGTTAGGTGACATTATCAGGAGCGAGCAAATCTCACAACAAAATTTGTTCACAAAAGCATCATTACAATAAAACATTGTGGTATTCCTAAAACATCATAAAAACATATTCTCATAATATGTTTAGGCATTACCCAACATATCAATTCTGGAAGTACCATGGTTAGCACTAGTTGCCGGTTACTTCTTGGCCTGTTATGAAATGAGTGACATTCAATGGATGCTTTGAAAGTTATAAATTTGAAGTTATTACCAAACTAAAAGAGGTTGGTTTTAGCGTAGGCTACTCCATTTCACTGAGTATTATCCAATTAATCTGATTGAAATCAGTTTCAAAAGCTTTACTGGCACTGCATAGACTTTACAATCGGACTTCCACATTTTATGCAATAATTTTAATGAAATAAAGATGCTCTATGACTGCAATGCTTCACTATCCACCAGCATATTTGAAAGCAAATTTGTTATATTTCAACTGAACACATTTGAAAATCAAGTTAAACGTTTAGCCAGGATAGCCTGCCTCCAACTGCCGATATTGGGGCTGGCAAGGTGACATGAAGCAGGCGGGAGGGAGCCTGCCGAGTGGAAGGAGCAGGTGTGTTGGTTGCGGGTTGGGTCATAGAGGTGCGGGTGGGAGGCAAAGAACCAATGGACCAGCTGTGCACAATCTGAATCATTGGAATGTGAATGGATCACCACTAACTTTGGAAAAAGTAAACCTGAATTAGAAAGAGATGATCATTTGTTATTTGTTTCTTGAAAAATGCTAAATCATTAGTCTCTTCAACAATATCAATGTTGAGTGAAAAATGTTAATCAAGCTAAAAGTAATTCTAAACAGAGGATGCTAGCAGGGCTCGTTTAAAGATATGGAATGACTGACTCACTGTATTTTACACAGCTATAATTCAGCCCTCCACTGCACTGATAGAAAGATAATGCTCTCACAGCTTACCCTCTGACTTTCCTGAAGATTCCATCTTGTCTTTCTTTGTCATTCAAGGAGTTCGCATCTCGTTTAGTGCTTGATGAAGGATCCCATCTCTGATCGCTAAGCCCTGGGGATTGCCCCCAGGCGCTTGCTGCAGAGACATAGGAATGCAAAGAAATAAACACACCGAAAACAGCAATTTTCCTTTTTTGAAAAAAAAACTCCTGGGTTTAATAATATATATTGAACTTTGAATCATAGATCTCGAATGGCAAGAATCTTAAGACTTTATTTGAAGTAAACACTTTGTAACCTTCACATCTTAATTCGTGAAAGCAAAGGATTTTGTGAATCTTGACAACAATAACAACTTTGATGTATACAGCGCCCTCCACGCCGGACGGTGTCTCAGAGCGCTTCACAATAACGGATCCCGGGACCGAGACAGGGGCAGAAAGGTGACCAAAGATGCGGTCGAAGAGAAAGGTCTTTAGCTGGGACCTGGGAAGAGAGGGAGGGAGGCGAAGGGAATGAAGAAGGGAGTTCCAGAGCCTCGGGGGCGGTAGTGGCTGAAGGCACGGCCGCCAAGGGTGGAGCGGAGGATTCGGGGGGGTACATGGAGGAGGCCAGACCCAGAGGAACAAAGGCAGCGGGTGCTGGGTTGTGGGGAGAGGAGATCAGAGAGATAGGGGGGGTGCAGAGGAGTGGAGGGACTTGAAAACAAGGGTGAGGATCTTGAAGTCGATCCTCTCTGGGATAGGGAGCCAGTGAAGTCTGGCAAGGACTGGGGTGATGGGGGAGCGAAGCTTAGAGCGGGTGAGTATGCGGGCGGCAGAGTTCTGGATAAGCTGGATTTTGTGGATTGTGGTGGAGGGGAGACCGGCGAGGAGGCCGTTGCAATAGTCCAGCCGAGAGGTGACAAAAGGCCTGGACCATGGTTTGTGCGGCTTTTGGAGTGAGGTATTGCCGGAGATGGGCGATCCATCGGAGGTGATAGAAGGCGGTACTGGTGAGGGACCGGATGTTGGGGGTCGAACCTGATGCCAAGGTTGTGCACAGGTTCGGAGTTTTGGGGGCCAGGTTGGGAAGGTGGAGGAGGGGAGAGCTGTGTGAATGGAGACGTTGACGAGAGCCAAAAATTAAGGTCTCCATCTTGTCAACATTCAGCTGCAAGAAATTTGCGCTCATCCAGCTCCTGTTGTCTGACAGGCAGCTGACATGCGCTGCTCACCTTTACTGGTAGATGCTGCACTTGAAGCCATGACACTGCGGTTGAGGTTTATAGTCCAGCAGTTCTTTTTAAAGTGGAGCGGGTGAAAAAAACGGAGCGAGACTTTAAAGCCTTACTAGCGGCAAGCCGATAACGCTAGCCGATAACCTAGATTGTCACGCAGGTGCAGTATTTTGGTTTGCCGCTGGTAGAGTCTAGGGCTATCGGCTTGCCGCTAGTAGTCACGAGACTTTAAAATCGCGCTGCCGTTTTTTTCACCCACTTGGCGTCCTCCATTTAAAAAAGAATCGCTGGACTGTAAACCCCAATCAGTAAAGGTGAGAAGCGCAAGAGAGTAGTGTTAACAATAAGTACCAATACAATATTCTGTTATTATTTAGTCTGGTGTGTGTTAAAAGAACTTTAATTTTTGTGGTGGGTTTTCGGCCGCGGGCCGCCCGAGTATCCGGCAGGCACTTTAATCGGCATTGGCCAGGTCCACAGGGTGCCGGATAAACGGGCTTTTGTTGTATATACATACACACTCACAGTAAAAACCCGTTTATCCGGCACCCGATCAACCGTAACTTCCGTAAAACTGGCATCGCAAAACAAAGTCCACATTCGATTAACTGGAATTTATCCAGAAAAATGCATAAAACATTTTTGTTGGCGTTTTCGACCGAATATCCAGCAAGCGTTTTAACCAGCATTAGCCAGGTCCTAAAGATACTGGATAAACAGGCTTTTACTGTATATACTCTATACATATGATTATTATTATACAAGTGATGGTGCAGGTTGATCAAAATGGCCTCCTTCGATGCTGTACACTTTCTCAATCCTATGAAGCCCTAAACTTTTGCCGGTGTGGCATTAGAAAAACCTGTTTAATTTTTTGCCTTTATCCAATCTACCACATTTACCATTGAAGGCATTCGCGATTGAAGGCCACATAAAAGCGATAATAATCCTTGCATTTGATATGGTGCCTTACCATGTCTTCTGAGGCGTCTCAAAGTGCTTCACAAAATACACTGTAAATTGAATTGAATATATTTTCTGTGGACAAAATGAGGCAGCCAAATGCGCACAGCAATGTCCCAGTCGTGGTCGAGTGGCCAAATTATAATACAACCGGGTTAGCAGTACTCTCCACAATCTGGGACGTTCTCCCGATGTGTAAGGTGCTCTATGAATGTAATTGTGTTGCTGTAATATAAAACGTAAACAGAGGCATGTAGGGTAAGGAAACATGCCCAATGTTGCGCCCAGCCAGGAACTAAATCTAGATCTCTCATTTGCAAGGCGAGTGCTCTAATCACTGAGCTAAAGGACTTTGTGATACATAAACTCAATATCGATTGTTGCTGGGGATTCTTAATTATAGGAAAATTGAGGGAACAGAAGCTACACTTGCAAGGACTAAACCAACATATTCAACATGTGTAAAACAAGTATAATTGATATACTGTAGTTTCTAGCCCATTTATCCAACATCTCGAAGGCTCCGCTGCTGAAGTGTTCCGAGACACCGGCAGGTGTGAAGGGCTCTATGTAAATGTAAGTTATTATTGTTGTTTATTGAAAGCTACTGTGGGAGCCACAGACCATGTGGAGATGGGATGGAGACAATGTAAAGAAGAGGGAATGCAGGATGAAATTGAAAAGGAGGAAAATCAATGTAACATTCTCAGATTTGGTCGTTACCTGTTGCTGGCAGTCTTGGGATAGTGCTGAGGTGCACCCCTAACTCCTCCTCCGCCCGAAGAAGCACTGGTAGAGAAGAATCGGATTTAGTATCAAGCTATTATGACAAAAAGGTGAATCACATTGTGCTCATTACCCGAGCAATTATTACATTTTCCTGTATTGTTACTGTTCAACTTGACAAATGTGCCAATCTTACACTCGTCCTAACCCCACTTTGCCCATCAATGTGCACACCTCTCTTTGCCACACTTGTGCTCCCGTGAAGGTCTTCTGGAACTTTCTACACTCTTAACAGTAATAACCATTGTACCTATTACTTCCCTAAAAATATTTATTATTGAGACATGGAAATAAGCAATAAAATGACCCACAATTTGAGCTACTTAACAAACAACACATAATTCATTGCTTGGACCGAAATGAAGGCTGGTTAGAGTGCAATTCATACCTGAAACGAGAAGCACCCCCTTCTGCAATCACACTCTCCACTTTGGCGGCTTGATATAACGAAAAACTTCCAAAAGAAGAATAATTTTAAACAGGGAGGGGAGGGGAAAACGGTACCTGAAAAAAAAAATTGTTTAAAATCATTTAAAAAATTATTTTTATACATAACAAATCACATCTGCCATTGAGGTGCTATTGATAAAGATGACCGAGTCCCACACTCCACCCTTCCCTGGCGTATAACACAATAAATAAAATAAAAAGCAAAGCCGCAACACCCATTACCTCCTCTCTAGTCAAGCTGCTGGGAGAGAAGGGGAAGAATGAGAAAGAAAAATCTCCTGACTGAAATACCGGCTCTGTCCTAATCCCAATGACGCACAACGATTAAAAACTATTTCTCAATCGTGCTACTGTGTTTTGCCGCAAGGTACAGACAGGATCGGGTATCACTTTGACGATCATCTCCCCGTTTCCTCCTCCATTTTAAAAAGCACACAAAGTCAGCTTTAAGCGGAGGCTCGATACAACAATAAAACACCGTCTCCCACCCGGATAGTCTTTTGTTCTTTTTGGGGTTAATTTGCAAAAGCCATCTAGTGCTTTTAGAATTCAACCTTTGGTGCGTTTTTGAAAAAAAAAATGTTGGGTGTGGGAGGAAATTTTCCATTACCAATTTGAAAAAATATCAAAAATGAAACCATCAAACAAAATTGGTGATTTTTTAAAAATGGTCCAAAAAAACTCAAAATCCCAAACAATCGACATTGGAACTTGTATTTTAGAAAACAGAAAAATATATATATTTTTAAAAAAGTATCATAAAAAAAGTGATGCACCTAAAAAAAAGGGGGGAAACCCCCCCCCAAACCCTGACATGTGGGGGGCTCGGGCTGCCACTCCACGTTAACAAAAAGATATTAACAATTAGCTTTTTCTGAAAAAGCCATTTTCCTTAAAACTCTTCCACCCCCACCCCCCCACTCTGCACAAACACATATCTCTCCCCCACCCCCCCCGCACAAACAGATCCTCCTCGCCCCTCCCGCATAAACAGATTCCCCCCCCACAACACACAAATCCCCCCCCACCCTCTGCACAAACATATTGCCCCCCACACACACACAAATCACCCCCACCCTCTGCACAAACATATTCCCCCCCCCACACACAAATCCCCCCCACCCTCTGCACAAACATATTCCCCCCCCCCCCCCCCCCCCCCGCCCACACAAACAAAAACGCCGAGTAACAAAATGGTTGTCGCACTGAGGAAAAAACCCTCACCCCCAAAATAAATCACATTTACACATAAACACATAAAAACCGTCTTTCTGACGTAAATGGCGGGCATTTAACTGATTTTTTAATTTTTTTCTTTAAAAAAAAGGATGAGATTTGATTTCCTGAAAGAAAGAGCGAGGGACGGGGTTTAAACTCTCCATAGAGAGGGTGGGGCGGTGCCCTCCCCCTCCCTGTCGGGTCTCTCTCCCCCACGCTCTCCCCACCCCGGGTCTCTCTCCCCCTCAGTCTCTCTCCCCCTGTCCCCCCCTCCCAGTCTCTCTCTCCCCCTGCCCCCCGCCCCCCGCTCTCTCTTTGTCTCGGCTTAGTCTCTCTCGCTGCTCTGCCGAGTCTGGCGGCCATTTTAAGGAGCGCGAGGGCGGCTGCTGCTGGAGGGAAGAGACGACGGTAAGATGGCGGCGAGTCTGCCTGACTGACTGTGAGGGACTGCCGGGCGGGCGGGGAGAGAAGGGCTGCCGGGCGGGAGGGAATGGCTGCCGGACCAGCGGGAGGGAGGGAAGGGCTGCCGGGCGGGCGGGAGGGAGGGAAGGGCTGCCGGGCGGGAGGGAAGGGCTGCCGGGCGGGCGGGCAGGGAAGGGCTGCCGGGCGGGCGGGCAGGGAAGGGCTGCCGTGCGGGCTGACTGTGTGAGGAGGGGGGGGGACGGGACTGATCGGCTTCTCGCTACTCCGGGATCCCACCCAGCGGCAGTGAACACGCCGGCCTGGCCGGGAAATACATTTTAAACTAACCCTCCGGCGCGCGCGGCTTCTCACCTTCACTCAGCCCCCGTCAGTTTGGCCGCATTTAATGATCTAATGTTAAAAGAGAAAAAAAAAGAAAGAGAGGGAAGAGGGGGAGGAAGGGAGGAAGGCGGGGGGGGAGGGAGGAGGAGGAAAAGGGGGAAATTATAAGTTTATAAAAAAAAATATTTTAAATATTGTTTAAAACAAGTGGCGAGCCTTGTGTGGAATGCGTTCCCCTCAGTGACCGGAACAAAGAGAACGAGCAGCTCCGCGGCCGCTAGTTGCCGAATGGGTTCGGTTACCCACAATGCCCAGCGCCGTGCCGTGAAACCTAACTTGACTGATCGCCTGGATGCCGCCACCTCCCACGCCTCACCTGACTGCGCATGCGCAACCCCCGCAGGGCTGCCGCAACCAAACTTGAATTGCGGGGGCTCGGTGATGTCACGATAATTGTCGACTGTGATTGGTCGATGGCTTGAATGCAGCCGCACTGCGGACTGCGCTGCCGGCTCCTGATTGGCTGCCGCTGTGAGGCGAGGACGATGATTGACAGCCGCTGACAGCCCCGCCTCCTCCCCATCACGTGGCACCTTTGCACTCATTCCCTTAACTGTTCAATAATAATCCTCACATTTAGCCCAGCTCCTTATCACGTCATTGGGAAGTCTCAAAGCGCTTCACTAGATATACCGTCAAATTAATTGACTATATGTATATATTTTGCTTCAATTCAATGTATACATTTTTAATATAAACAAAAGTATAAGCACCAGCACTAATTATTTTCTATATTTCACCTTGAACCCCTAATCACAGCTTGTATTCACTGTGGTTAGCGCCCATTCAATGGGATAGCGACTTGGAGCGCTGAATGATGGTGTAATTGCTGATCCCTGACTGCTCAGCACCTTGCGACATCCTCCAGACTTGAAAACTGCTTTACAAATGTAATTTTGTTGATGTAGTGGTTGGATACCATGCTGGCCTCAAAATATTCCTTGTAGTTTTAATAATAGTAATATTTGTGTTTTGATATCGCGCTTTTCACGTCTTCTAGCGCCTCAAAGCGCTTCACAGAATATGCTGTAAAGTGAACTGACTGTATTTGTCGGCAAAATGTGGCAGCCAATTGCGCACAGCAGTGTCCCACAAACAGTTGCGGATTGAAATGAACAATTTATTATTATTGGGTTTTTTGAGAGAGTGTTATCTAATTTGTGTTTTTTTTGTAATAGAACTCACTGCAAGTCACAGGTGTGATAATAACTTTCTTAATTTGTCATTCCCTGTAGCTCAATGGTTAGAGCACTCACCTTACAAGCGTGAGACCTGTGTTTGAATCACAATTATTATTATATTCTGAAATCTCAATATGGCCCCATTCTACATCACATTTCCTTTGTCCCACTCCCAGACCTTTTATACCTTCTCTCATTGGCTCCTCATCAATTGTCCAAGGAATCCTAATTAGGTATTCAACAGTTTTGATGCTATTTAAACAAACTGCATTTGAATGCTGTTTATGGCAACATCTTTATACAGAACGCTTTACAGGGGTAGCATTATTTATTGTCCAAATTAATTATATCCCTGAATTAACTGGCTTCTTTTTTGACACATAAAACAACAATTTGCATTAATATTGCACTATTCACGCAGGTAGAGTGGCAGTTTAGACTTTCTCCTCACACCCTCTGAATCTCCAACCTGGAACCCCTCCATCTCCCACTTCCCTTGCCTCCTTCAGAAACGATTGAAAACTCTCCGACTGATGGACTTGAAACAAATATGGTTAGAGTCCAAATGTGAGAGATATTCTTTTACCAAACAAAAGGCATACACTTTGAGGATGTGGTGGAGACATAGAGATGTCTAACAGGATACTGAGATACCCTCCGTGTTGGTGGCTCCTGGCCTAAACCCAAACGCACACTGGGAAGTTTATCATTGTCCCCAACCACACATACAATCAATGCTTAGCAGCACAAAAGCAAAGTCCAGGAAGTGATCTGAGTTCTTTGCTGTACAGCCACTTGGTGGCACTCTGGGACTCCGGAATGGCTGATCAGAACAGTCTTATTGTGCGAAAAATAACAACTTCTGCGGAAACGGCCGACCAAAGGGGATTCCCAATAGAATTTCAGCAGCAAGAAAAGTTTTCTCCCAATACTGGCATTACGCTGTGAGGTATACCGGAGGAGCTCTGCATTACTAGTAGTTAATCATTGCATTTTATATAGTGCCTTATCACATATTTGAGATGTCTCAAAGTGCTTCACAAAATATCATCATAATCCTTGCGTTTGATATAGTGCCTTATGTGGAGTCCTGCTGCACAATGATTGGAGCATTTGGCAGGGTTCCAGGGCAAAATGTTAGGCACGTTTCCCTTCTCCACACACCTCTATTTACTTACCAGTAGAAACCCAGTAGTTAAGTCGATTGGCAGATCACTTTTCCAGGTGCAATATTTTTTTTTAATTGGTCTCTCAATCCACGACTGTTTATGGAACAATTAATTGCTGTGTTTCACCCACAAAATATACTGTCAATTCACTTTGCAGGAGATTTTGTGAAATCATTTGGGGATGTTACGAAGACATGATAAAGTCCTGTAGCAAAGGCAATGATTATTATCGCATCGTTGATATTATCTCAAAGTTCAGAATATACTATAAAGTGTCTGTCGACAAAACACAGCAGTCCATTGTGCGCAGCAGTGAATCACAGACAATCAGGGATCGAGCACATTTTTTGTAACCCTGTGGATAAGAGATCAGCCAATTGAATTACAACCGTGTTCTTAGTTACTGGGTAAACAGAGCTTAGCTGGGTAAACAGAGGCCTAAGTGGAGAGCAAAGAAACTTGCGAATCAGTGAATTGCAGAAATATATGCAGAGAACGGGTAGAAAAAAGTACAGGAGAAAAAGTCGGGACTAAGATTTGGATACATGGCTACATTTGAGGAGCCAGAACTGATATTAATATACAGGCCTCCTACCCTAACGTACATAAGATCAAGGAGCAGGAGTAGGCCATTCAGCCTCTCGAGCCTTTCCTACCATTCAATAAAATCATAGCTGATCTTCTAATCTAAATCCCCCTTATCCCCACATCCCCTAATCAATTTATCCATAAGAATTCTATCAATCTCACCATAGATTTTTATGGTTCAGTTAGTGGAATACAACAACAACAAAATGACATTAAATTTGGAGAATGTGCAAAACTTTCTGAGATGCCACCCAGCGTGGAGGGCGCTATATAAATGCAAGTTGTTGTTGAATAGCGTCAGAAAAGGGGGTGATTTTTTGTGGAAATGATTGATGTATGGAGAAACACGTTCAATACAATCTATTGATTTAACAATAAAGTATTGATTACTCGGTGTGGAGGGTGAGTTTATTGAGAAGATCCAGAGATTCGTCAAGTGCAATTTCTTGCGATAATTTGTTTGTGGGAATTTATTAAGCTGTTGGATGCAACTCATGAAATATTCATAGAGGAGAATCAGGAATTTATCAAGGACATTTCCTGCAATATTTCTTGAAATGATTCATTGAGTGGTTGAGCACAGCTCAAAGGAGCTCGGGATTTGTGCAACTGCTCCAAATGTATAGATCATCATTGTAGAGTTAATTTATCGAGAGAATTCATCCTTGGTTTGAGCAGGGTTTTGAAAGTAATTTATTTGTGCCCAGTGCCAAGAGAATCTGGGAGCATTTCCATTTGAAGATGATTTATTGGAGCAGAGAAGAGGAAATCAGAGCCGAATGCTTTGATAAATTTGTTGAGCAAACATTTGGGATGTCATTGCTGAGTGTGTTTCTGGTGCAACATACTTATGGACTAACAACTAGTAAAATCACAAGAGATTGACCATATGATCTCTGAGTACCCTCTGCCTTTTACAACAAGCTGTGTTTTTTTAAATGGCCTCTACCACCCTTCTTTTTTATTCTTCTGTCTCAGCACATCCCAAAGTATTATGCAAGGTTTACTTGATGGTCTAATGTACCTCTGGAAGGTCCCCTCTGAGACTGCAGAGCCCCACGCTGTCTAATCTTTAGCTCAAAGCTCATTCCTAACACCAGAAGTCAGGCTCTTTGCTCTGTCTGCCCAGCCCTCCCCTCCCCTGCCCTTGGGAAGCCCCATATTGATGGTTGCAGCTCCTCTGTTTAACATCCAGAATGGCTACATATCCTCACCATAGCAAGATAGCAACATAGAAACAATGGCAAAAAAGGCAAAGGCCAATCTACTGTATTTCACCTTATTATCCAATAGAGATGTTGATACCAATTAATTCTATGTGAATTAACCCCCTCCCACCCCCAATAAACTTGGTTACTCACTTCATGGCTGTTGTTTAGGAACGATATTATGATCAAATTTGTTATCATGTTCGCCTACAAATATACAGACTCTGCACCTTAAAATTATTCTCGTGAAGCACTTTAAGATCAGATCCTGATGTGGAAGGCGCTTGTCAAATGCTAACATTATTATGAAGATCGCCTGCTTCAAGGTGACTGAATAATACTGAGGTCCACCACGAGGTGTCACTGTATCTCACAGGATAAAATACACTTCACAAAGCAGTAGAAATCTTACCGAAATTCAGTTGATTTTCGTCAACTGCACAAAAGGCAAAATCCAGAAACAACAGAGCACGTAAAGCACTGATGTACAGTATTACTGTATGTACAAATACAACATTGAAATAGATTCTTGGTTCAGACTTGTCCTGGTTTTCGCCAACTGTAAACAATGGGAAAGAAAGAACTTGCATTTTTCATAGCATCTCATCACATTGAAATGTCACCAAACGCTTTAAGAGTGATTACTGACAATCGTGTGGCTTTTTTTTAGGCAAATGGAACAGACTTATTTTTCAAATAATTAAAAGGAATGATCCAGCACGGAGGCCGGCCATTCAGCCCATTCTTGTGACGCGCCATTTGACATGACATGAAAACAGCTAAGGATGGTACATCAAACCCATCATTACTGTAAATGTGGAAGAAAAATGCTCATAAATTAGCTTTAGGGGGCACTGTTCATATGGTCATGACTGGGAGCCAAGTCACCCAGACAAAGCAACTCACTCTGATTTAATAACCTTAGCTGGAATTCTTTGATTGAAAATACGTCTGAGGGCCTCTGTCACATGGTGAATGAGAGTGGCCAGTGTGGGAATGGTGTACAGTGTCACCTGTCTTCACTAAGGCCAGGTCCCCTGCACTTGTCACCTCATTTAGACACTTGTAATTAATTTCTAATCTCCAGGAAATCCCAGCAATGATTTGTGTTCCCCAGCACACACAATCTCTCTCTCTCACACACACAGAAATACTCATATACACACAATCTCTCTCTCTCTCACACGCACAGAAATACTCACATACACACAATCTCTCTCTCTCACACGCACAGAAATACTCACATACACACAATCTCTGTTTCACATAACAAATTCCTTGCATTTGATATAGCGTTTTTTTTACATCTCCTAGACATCTCAAAGCACTTCACAGAATATACTGTAAAGTGAATTGACTTTGTATATGTGAGCGAAACGCGGCAGCCAATTGGGCGCAGCAGCGTCCCCATAAACAGCCGTGGATTGGATTAACTAATTTATCATTGCTTTTTTTGGCAGATTAATATAAGGTGTAAGGAAACTTGCCCAAGGTTTCACCCTGCCTGGAAATGAACCCAGATATCTCGCATGTTAGGTGAGTCCTCCAACCACTGAGCTACAGGATTCCTACATACTCTCTCTCTCTCTCCCACACACACACACACAATCTCTATCTCAGATCCACATGCAGTATTTATAATTTTTTTCTCACACAAGTACACAGTCATTTGTTAGCAGAGTATCTCTCACGAACACACAGACATTCACTCTCTCACACACGTACAGTGTCACGGTACTGCCAGTGTTTGTGGATAGAAAGAGGAAAAATGGTTCCATTCCAAGACTGAGCGGCCGTGACTGGCACGGCATTGGAGTCTGGGCTGCCACAATGTCTCACATATCAAATGTGATGAACACACACCAGTGACCAGTTATCTCTGCTTTGCTCTGACAAAGTACGTACTCTCATTTTGCTCCTCCTCATCCTTCAAATACTTTTGCATTTCATTTTAAAAAAGTGGTCATTTTTGTCACATTTGGCGATACGGAATCAACCTAATGTAGCTTTTCCCATTTCTATGTGAGCTGCACTCCCATTTCCACAGCAAGAAAGGAATGAGATGAGGATTTCTGCATCGTTCCACAGGGTCTGTTACTCAGAGCCAGAACCTAATGATCCCATTCCCTGGCTCTCAATCTGATCAGTCTTCTGCTTTCACATCGGCGGGCTCGGGTAATGAGCTCATTTATTTTTAATCCGCTGGAAAATGAAGATGATCAAAAGGCTCTGAAGAGGCTTTGTGTTCACTTTAATCAAAGGGAAGGAATCTGCTCAACACCGACCGAGGATCTGATAGAAATGTATCGAAGGGAAAACTGTGGGTACGTTTACATTACATTTCATCCACAAAATACAATCAATTCACTTTATAATGTATCCTGTAAAGCGCTTTGAGATGAAGTGATAAGGCGAGGATTATTATTGTAAACCCTGTACTCTGTGAAGTACGTTCACTGACAAATGCACTTTGCAGCAAGTCCTGTGAAGCACTTTGAGACTTCTCAATGACTTGATAAGAGAAACACAATAATGGGATAGTCAGTGTCACCCTGGCTCAGTCAGTCGGACTCTCACTCCCAAATCACAATGTTGTGGATTCAAGCCCTCACATCAGGACCTTGAACTCACCTCAGTGTGTTGGCCAACACTACAATACTCCAGCTGCATTGTTGGAGGTGCTGTCCCTTGGATGACATGTTAATTCGAGTTTCCCTTGGGCAACGTGTTAAACATCCTGTGGCATTATTCAAAAAGAATTCTCTTCCGCCTGTTACCATCTTGTGAATTTTCTCTGTTGAGATGTTTGTTTAATCAGCACACGTACCAATGCTGTCAAGAGTGCGAAGTCCGCAGAGTGTGAAATACTTGAATATTCAAGGTATCACTGGCAATGGTTTCAGACAAGTGGCAGCCTGTGATTCCACATCCACCTCTCTCTCAGCTCAGGCTGTAAAGCTGGAGCATTTCTTGCAGTTTTTGTTGTGTCAATCACTGTGTGGTTTAGTCTTTGTTCCAAAACACTGGCAGTTAAGAAGAATGTGTGAGTGAGTGTGTTTAAAATAAATAGGACAGGAGTGGAATGGTATTTGATGCAACAGGATATCAGGTGCAGAGGTCCCCAATATAGTAAATGACCTATTGTTACCTCACTTATTAACCCAAGGAAGCAGGTGGAGAAGATGCCAGTCCTGTTGAGTTGTTAATCTGATCGGGGGAGGAATCCAACAACAGCAATTTGCTTGTATATATTGCCCTCCAGGAAGGATAGCGTTTCAGAATGTTTAACTGTGAAGGAGCCTGACTGAGCCGGGGGGATGGGGAGGTGCACGAAGCGTGGTGGGAAAGGAACCAATTTGCCAATAGACAGAATCTGTCTGCCTAAATATATAATTATAATCCTTGCATTTGATATAGGAGTTTACACGTCTTCTAGACATCTCAAAGCGCTTCATAGAATACACTGTAAAGTGAATTTACTGTTTTTTTGTGGGCAAAACACAGCAGCCAATTGTGCACAGCAGCGTCCCACAAACAGTTTGGATTGAAATGACCAATTTTTTTTTGAGGGATTATTTCCAGGTGTGTGGAGTAAGGAAACTTGCCTAAGGTTTCAGCCTGACCTGCCGGGAATCGAACCCAGGTCTCTCTGTTGGAAGGCGAGTGTTTTAACCACTGAGACTTACTCCACAAAAATATATTCTGTAGTGATAGGCTTTGAGATCTCAATGACATGATATGTCAAATACAAGAATTATTATCTTCCCTCCCCCCACCCAGTTCACTGATGGATGTAGTGGTCCTGACCAGAAGGCTCTGTACAAATGTAATTTTGTTGATGTAATTAATTATTCAGCAAACATTGGAGTCTCAGAACAGTTTCCTTATTTGCTATAACATCTTTGTAATCAATGAGAGAGAAAGAGAGATCAGTGATAAAGCTGTTCACAATGTAAGTGGGTTACCACCTGAATAACCTTGAGGTTCCTTCAGATGCCACTAAAATATTTAACACGGATATAAGCAGAGAAATTAGTGAGTTAACGATTTTGGGTCAAAGAGATGGGTTGATTGGTAATAGGAGATCTGACACTGGAATTGCTTTAAACTGATAACATATAGAAAAAGATGTGCCAGAGTGACTTGGAGAATTAAAATAACATTAAACACTTCAGGTTACACTAGACTTTACAAAAATGTAGTTAAACCACTGTTGAACTTTATAATACAATATATATATATATATATATATAATACTTGCATTTGATATAGTGTCTTATTTGAAGTGCTCTGAGACGCTGCCCGGCGTGGAGGGCACTGTTTAAATCCAAGTTTTTGTTGTTTCACCAACATGTAGACAGTTGATTCACTTTAGCATATATTCTGCAGGGCGCTTTGAGACGCCTTGAACACATGAAAAGAGCTACATCAAATGCAAGGATTATTATTATCATGTCTTCTAGACATCTCAAAATGCTTCACAGACTATATTATATTATGAAATATGTCCGGCTGTCAACAACAACAACAACTTGCACGCACAGTGCCCTCCGCACACAGGGCAGTGTTTCAGAGTACGTTTTGGTGAAGATATTAATCTGAGTGATTTGGGAGAGGACCTGTCAGGCAGTGCTTTCAATCTGAAATATTATAGTTGACAATTACCAGTTTTTGCTGTTGAGTTGTGAGCAGATAACAAGACGTAAAGCACATTTTTGCCTGAAAGAATATATTCTCAAGGAGTGTGTTGCCACGGCAACAGGAATCGAGCAGGGTTTGCACTTCTTGGCAAATGCATTTCCTTTAAAAGAGGGAGACGGACGGGGCCCATGTGGAAATTGTGGCATAGAAACTGTTCACTAACACACCCACCACACACACACACACACACAAAACACCCACACACACCACCACACATACCACACACACACACACCCACACACCACACACACACACACCCACACACATGCACACACAAAACACCCACACACACACTCACCACACACACACACATACCACACACACACACACATAACACACACACATAATGTTAACCTGATGTTCGTCAAAACAATGTAAAATTCCAAACTCAGTCTGTGCTAAAATCAACTCTGTATCTTTATTTCCTTCCTATTGTTCCAGATTCCTGTCTCCAGTCTTCAAACCTGCTTTAAATATTCCCAATTTAAACCTACACTGAGACAGTCAGGAACCCAGGTGTCTTGTTTGATCCTCAAGTGCGTTTTCTCCCCCACATCCATGCCTTCCCTCACCTCCGCAACATTGCCCAACTCTGCCACTACCCCTCACCCCTCAGGCTGCAGAAACTCCCATTCACGCCTTCATCATGTCCAGGCTTGACTACGCCAAAGCCCTACTTGTCAGCCTCCCCAACTCCTCCCTCCATTGGCTGCAGATCATCCAGAACTCTGCAGCTCGTGTCCTCTCACGCACCAGGCTCCGTGACCCTATCACCTCCATTCTTGCCCAACACCACTGGCTTCCCATTTTTCAGAGAATTCAATTCAAGATCCTGGTCCTCAGGGGCACCTTGCCCCACCCTATCCCTAAGACCTCCTGGTTACAGCTCGATAGTCCGAGGGTTCGTTAGTCCGAAGGTTCGTTAGTCCGAAGGTTCGTTAGTCCGAGGGTTCGTTAGTCCGAAGGTTCGTTAGTCCGAAGCTTCCCCTGACCCTAACCCTAACATTTGGACTAATGAACCTTCAGACTATCACATCAAATGTTCGAATTAATGAACCTTATTTCATTGTCGGTTCGGACTATCGAGTGGTAACCACGGTAACCACCCCAGATATAGGAAATTTGTGCGTTCGGACTATCGAACCTTCGGACTATCGAGTGCCCCCCGACCTCCTAACCCCCACCACTCAGCCATTCTGCCCCCTACCGTTGGAATTCCATCCCTCAGTCCCTCCGCCTCACCTCCCCAGCCTCCTTCAAGTCCACCTCAAGACCCTCCTCTTCAACTGTACATTCACGTCTTTATTATTATTTACAGACGGCCACTGCTCCCTGGAACTTCACTGTTGTGAGCAATGTGTGTGAGCAGTGTGTGTGTGTGTGAGCAGTGTGTGTGTGTGTGAGCAGTTTGTGTGTGAGCAGTGTATGTGTGTGAGCAGTGTATGTGTGTGAGCAGTGTGTGTGTGTGTTGGTGAGCAGTATGTGTGTGAGCAGTGTGCGTGTGTGAGCAGTGTGTGTGTTGTGTGTGTGTGTGTGAGCAGTGTGTGTATATGTGTGAACAGTGTGTGTGTGAGCAGTGTGTGTGTGTATGTGTGTGACAACAGCTGTTAATGTGCTGCCTTTACCTTAATCCACTCCTACAACGTGTCGCTCTCACAATTTATCTCTTTATGACCGTGCAATCAAACCACTCCCAACCCCTCGGCTCCCCCCCCACCCGCACCCAGCACTCCCCCCCCCCACCACCCCAAACATTGCTGTCAAACATGTTGAGATGTCCTCCTGGCATGTGTGAATGTAAACTGTGTTGTGTTGGCTTTGCCTTCGGTCACCGTTCTCCCCCTGGCTCGGGCCCGGGATCCATCATTGTGAAGCTCACAGAGACGCCGTCCGGCATGGAGAGCATTAAACAAATCCAAGTTGTTGTTGTGGTGGTGGTGTCATGTTGGTGTTGTGTTATTGTGTTATGTGCAAGTCACTGAAACCCACTGACTGATACATCGCGAGACAGCTCCATCATTGACCCTTTACTGGCAAATGATATGAAATAAGTGTTGTAGTTACGGCTAATTAAACACAGAAAATACTCGACTGATTTTGACACTGGTTCAATCTTTCCTGACAATAGCTCTTTATAAAAAAAATGCACACACAGCTTAAACCTTAAATACAAAAAAAATCACTGTCTTCATCCCACAAACCTGAGCCATAAAAGTAAAATTTCAGCGGATGAGTTTGCTACACGGTAGCCATGAAAATAGGTTCTGAGATTGCGAAGGGGGGTGCAAGTCCATTACGAAGATCCCGTTTCCAGGAGATTTGAGATGGTCCATTGTTGGCCAGTGCACTTGTCGAGCAGTAACTGGAACCCAAACGCGTTGTCAGCTTTTTGTTGAAGTTCTAGGCACCTCTTTGATTTTCTGTTCTGTATCGAACCTCCCTGGAGGGAAAAAACAAAGAGAATCAAAAACAAGAACAACAAATTAATCCACATGGTTCTTTCCATGTTGTAGGATGTCGCAAGGTACTGGACAGTTAATGGGTTGGCATCCGAGCTGGGCATTGGAATCAAGAGCGGTGGAGGTTAGGGTGAGGGTGGGAGGTGGGGCTAAAGGTGTGGTTGTAGTGGAGGGTCTTGAGATGGGCCTTGAAGGAGGCAGGGGAGGGGGCGAAGTGGAGGGTTTTAGGGATGGAGTTCCAGAGGGTGGGGGCAGAAAGGTTGAAGGCCCAACCACGGATGGTGAATGTGAACATGACAGGATGCCAGGACTGGGTGTGCTCTGGTGAGGTAGCTCTAGACAAGCAGTAACACGAGACACTGATTCAATTGTACCACAACAGCACTTGGAATAAAAAGGTCCTCGGATCCAATTTATCACAATAATAATATTGTTAGGATGCACAGAGACAGTGGACTAAGAGGTCAAGGGTTTATAGTTGAAAGGGACAGAAACAGAGAGGTATTTCTTTGCCCAGAGGAACAGTTTGTTAGATAGCGGCTTGATACTGTGATGGGATTTTCTGAGAGATGAAGATCAGTTGGTGGGAAGGTCTTCATTCAAAAGACTCTTGTGATCTCATCCTTCCACAAATATCACATTATTGTAAATGTCGGTGCAAAACGCAGCCATTTGCCTTAAATAGAGATTTCAACTTTCAATCCTCCAGCATTTTACCAGCCGACGACACTAAACTAACTCAGAGTCAGGCGTGGCCTCCTCTGCTTTTGTACGTACACTCCAGGTTTTCATTATGTTTCTGTGTAAATCAATGCTTCCCAGTGTCCGCCCGAACACGCTTGACAAACAGGACCTGTGACCTCTCAGTCCCAATGGGCCGGGGGCCGTACATGAGTGAGAAACATTATATCAGCATTAAAAATTCTTGTCTCAGATAAAAAGCCTTAGATTTGAATCTCAATGTCAAAAATCAAACTGCAGGACACAGTTTGGTCAGAAGCAGCTCTAACTCTGCATTTACTCTGGTCTGCACCGGTTTGAGTCCAGCGATGGACCAGGCAAATCCAAAAGGCAAAGTAGCCAAGAGCCTAACCTGTGATAACATTCTTTAGGGGATTAAAAATACCATTAGACATCACCAGCCGATTACTACCAACAACAAAATTGTTTAAGAGAGAGCGAGAGGGAGAGAAATACCTGACTAAAATCCCAGTAAAGCTTCATCCGCTTGGCTTTGGCATAGCTGCATTCGATCAGCCTGGGTTTGGCATTCACATCCACCAGACACCTGTTATCATCATCATCGAGGGTTGAACTCAGCAAGCCCAGCCTCAGCTCCTGATTGCTCATGTAGTAAACATTCTGTAAAACCGACAGAAACCGTTTGAATCGTTGTATTTTTAATCACCTTCAAACGCGCACCCCGACATTGTAAACTCACTGACGTTCCCGTGCGACGTCCTTCAGATAAACAACAAATTGGGATTTATGTAGCAGCTTCAGGAAGGCAGGGATTCGGAGTTCAACCTCCCTGGCTTGGGGGCAGAGGTCACCCCTCTACACTGCTAACCTCTATCAACTTCCTGCCACCTGCTCCCATCCCTATCTTACTTAGATCTCATCTAAACACATAGCTGTTTGATTGTCCCTATAGTCACCCCACTCTTCCCCTAGTCCAAGCCCACCGCTGTGCAGAGCTGTGAGATGATATCCTGTGTGAAGGGCATTGTACAATGTACATTGTCATTGCTGTTTCACTTACCTGCGGTGCCATTCCATGGCACATGTACATAATGGGAATATTGTCTGTGTCTGGCCCTTGATCGAGGCACAAGTCGATTTTCATGGTGTTTCTGAGCTGGAATTTACAAAAACAACTTTATTTCACACAACATGACCTGGACATGGGTAACGAGAGTACAATTTCCAAGTTCGCAGATGATACAAAGTTTAACATGAAGAAATGCAAAGTGCTTTTTGGGAGGAAGAATGAGGAGAGGCAATATAATAATAATAATCCTTGCATTTGAGATAGCCATTGAGACAGCAGTGTCCCACAAACAGTCATAGATTGAACTGACAATTTTTTTTGAGAGATTATTATTAGGCGTGTGGAGTAAGGAAACTTGCCCAAGGTTTCGCCCTGACCTGCCTGGATTCCAACACAGGTCTCATGCTCGTAAAGCGAGTTGCTCTAACCACTGAGCTACAGGACTCCACATAGGCTGATGGTAGAGTCTTAAAGGGAGTGCAGGATCAGAGAGACCTGGGGGTTCATATAAGTAAATCTTTGAAGGTGGCAGGACATGAAGATAAGACTGTTAAAAAAAGCATACAGGATAGAAGTCTTTATAAATAGGGCATAGAATATAAACATCAAGAAGTTATGATAAACCTTTACAAAATACTGATTAGGCCTCGGTTGGAGACTGGGTCTGGGCAACACACTTTAGGAAGAATATTAAGGCATTGGAGAGGGCCTGCAGGAGATTTACCAGGAATGGTACCAGAAATCAGGGACTTCAGTTATCATCAGGAGAGGTAAGAGAAGCTAGGATTATTCTCATTCGAGCAGAGAAGGTTAAGAGGAGACTTGATACAAGTTTTCAAAAATTATGGGGGATTTGACAGGTGAATAAGGAGAAATTATTTCCCCTGCGAGTGGGTCAGTAACCAGAGCAACACTGATTTAAAATAGTTGTTTAAAGAAACAGAGGGGAGATGAGAATAAATATTTTCACGCAGTGAGTTGTTAGGATCTGGACATTACCTGAAAGGAATGGAAGCTGATTCGATAACAATGTTAAGAGAGAAATTGTTATTTTGGGAGGACAGGGTTGATGGGCCGAATGGCCTCCTTCTGTGCTGTATAATTCTATGATCTGCAATAATTAGCATTTAAAGTAGTGCTCTATAATGTTGAGGCCTCTCAAAGCACTTCACAGGAATTGGTTTCAGTGCAGTTATGGCTGCGTATTTTGTCGGTGTCGTAACCGGGAAGTGAGCGTCAACATGAGTTGGTATTGAGGCAGCCCGGCTTCCAAATCAGATTCCCAAACAAAAGGAAAGGCTGCCATGTAATGAGTGGATCTGCCCTCACCACGCCATAGGCCACTGTGTCTGTGTACATCCTCATCTCGGGATACACGTTCTGCAGATACCACTTAAAGCTCTTGCAGTTCAGTCTCTGCCTGAGGGCTTTCCTGCCTGAAATGTCCCCGATGTCAATCCCTGAATTCTGGAGGCAAAAGAGGAAGAAACACACAGACACATACATACACACACACACACGTACACAGACACACACGCACACAGACACACATACAGACACACAGTGTTAGCAAGCTAAACATGGTTCCATAAGAAGCACATCAACCTCACAGCTCTCAGTGTGGAGTCAAATCAAGAGCTATTCTCATGATAGACACGGGCTCCCACAGAAACCACCAGAGTCTCACCCTAACCTGCTCAGGCAGATCAAGAGCAATATCTCAGTCTGGGGTCAGTCTGGGGAGTATGGGGAGGGACGGACTGGGTTGAGTCGTGGACAAAATGTTTTGTGCCTCTTATGAGGGAATAAAAAAGCAGCACTTTTAATTCAGAGAATCTCCTTGAAATGAAATAGCAACAAAAACATCACAAACATTTACAATCTGAAATGTAAAGGAAGAGGCCAAGTGTAGGTCTGTGGGTATTTGCTGTTGTGACTGGCAGCTGACGCCTAGTTGAATTATTATTATTATTATTAATAATAATAATAAGATAAATTGACACCTGGCTGGGAGGCTGCGCATGAAGAACAGAGCTGCCAACCCTCCCGATGTTTACGGAAGCTTCCACTTTTACACGCTCCCTTCCGCCTTCCCGATCCCAGATAAATAACTTCCAATTTTTTGCCATTTCATAATTTATGCTAAATCCCCCTTGCACCACCCATGTTCAGTAGGGGAAGGATGGAATAAATCAGTTTAATGGAGAAGAGAAAGTGAAATACTATATAGAGAAGCGTGGGAGGGAGGAAGGGGAGGGATTTCCATGTACCCACCTCTTTGGGGATGTTCCAGGCCATGTATACGTGGCTTTTGAACTCGTCCATCCACACCTCGGCCACTCTTAGCGCGTTCCTGCGCACGTGTTTGGTGAGGTTCTCGGTGTAGGGTTTGTGCGCTCTCTCGATGTGAGCGAGCCTTGAGCAGGGGAGCACCTCCACACTCCCCCCACATTGCCACACCTGTCAGGGAGAGACACGGAGACTGAGAGTGAAACATCACCTCTGTGACTAGCAACCACTCAACGTCCTCCAAAATCCAGGAGGAAAAAAAACATTTGTTTGTTTTGCTAATAGAAATATTTAATAATAATCCTTGCATTTGACACAGCACCTCCTCGCGGTGATTGAGATGTGTCATAAACACTTCATGAAATATATTGTAAAGTGGAGTGACTGTGGTGTGTTTCCCGGTAAAACATGCAGCCCATTGGTGATACTGTATTGGGGGTGGTGGGGGAGGGGGCGTGGGTGAGTGGGTGGGGAGGAGGTGGGAAGGGGGGGGGGGTAGAATGAAAGCGGATTACAGACGTCACAGCGCTGAGTGTTTGAGGTTGGATAGTAAACGCTGGTGGATGGTGGGTTGAGGAGGTGCTGAGCTGGTTAATCACTGAAGCAATAAAACTGGGAGACAAGGTTTGAGGAACATCACAGCCTGGAGCCTGGATTTTACTCAGTTTTATAATATTAATAATCTGTAAATGTATTTGATACAGCGCCTTATCATGTCGTTGACACTCACGGAATATACAGTAGGACCTCGGGTGGCGACACCTCAGTGTGTGTGTTGTCCCCCCCGCCCTCCCAGGCGAGCAGTCAGAGTCGGTCCCAAATATTTCCTAACTCATTTCCATTTAAATAAACCTGATGCGACCCCCCCCGGATCCCGGACCGTGGCCACTGATTTGGCGTTTCCCAAACAAGGTTTTCATGGTCCTAACGTGATCCCTCTGGCCAGTCAGAGAACAGCGCTTTGCAGAATGAAATGAACCAACAGCTGAATGAAAGTTATCCAGATAAACATGGCAACTAATTTGCGCTAAAGTCCCAGATGCAGAAAATGAGTGGAGTAAACAAAGCTCTCAGTCTGAGGAGTTATTGTTACTCTGCACAAAAGATCTACTGAGGAAACCTCATTTACAAACCCAAGTCAAGATCGGTCTTCAGAGAGAAGCATTTTGTTCGCGTGACATTATTGTCATTATAAATCACAGCAAAGCAGTTCTGCTGAAACAGGCGGTTTTTAATTACGCACTTCATGATTAGGTGAAAAAACAATAAATGGAAGAGTTTGCCTGGTGGGTGGGATTAGGGTGGGGTGGCCTGGGGTGGTGAGGGTTAGGGATGGGATCTGGGTAGGAGAGGAGGGGGCCTGGCGAAGGGGAGGGTGGCAGTTGGGTGGAGTGCAGATGGTTTTAAGAGGGAATGAGATGGAGTTTATGATGCTGGATTCTCTCACTGGTGGAGACCATTCACACAACTACAAACTCTTCCATTCTGTATCTCTGGTGCCCATCCAACAGACATAAATGTGCTTTGGGAGTCCGCCCGACATGAAAGAACCACGTACAGTATATAAATGTAAATTGCATTGGTATTGCTAGTGTGTCTACTTCAAAAGAAACCACACGACGATAAACAACAACACAAAACTAAAGACAGAGATGGAGATGGGGAATAGTTACCCGAACCCCCAACTCCACGTTCTCTCCACCATAAACCTCCATCCCTTCGTCCAGCAAACCAATCTCCTCAAAGTACAGACGGTCGACCACAAAGCAGCCAATCAGAGCTGGGCTCCTGCAACCAGAAAGCCAAAGGATCAGTTGTCGTCTTGTGCTAAAAGGGAAAGAAATTGATCCCCAAATCTCAGCTCAATAGTCATGAGAATAAGAATAACGAGCTGTTTCCACTCAGCGGGCTCTGGCCTGCTCCATGAGCCCTGCTCCTCCATTCTCTCCACTTTTTTGGAACTCCAGCCTACAGTATCTTTGCCTCGCTCCCTCCTGAATGTCACTAAAACATCCTCCCAATGTAAAAACCACTGTACAAATGTAATTTGCTGTTGTTGTCAATTTGGCAAACATCTCAGAGGATTTTACACAACGACAAAATTCAACAACAAGATTACATTTATAGAACGCCTTTCACGTCAGGAGGACATCGCTACACAAACCCTACAAGCAAATATTAACTAACTTAAAGCACTGAAAAGCAAAATCTTATATTAAAAAAAGTTGGTCACCCAATCCATGACTGTTAACAATTTTTGTGGTCAATCCACTTTACAGTATATTCCGTGAAGCGCTTTGAAATTTTGCATCAATTTTATAAAGCTCTGCATCAAATACAAATATTATTATTATTTTCCCCTCGCTCAACATATTCCCCAATTGTCTCGACATGGCACTGAGCTCTGAGACACTTGGTGGCATTGAGCGCTGAGACACTGCACTATTTACTGTAATTAGAAGCTTTACTGCAGCTGCTGGATGACTGTGTTAGCATTGGGTACCTGATGGGGGCGGTTGTGTTTCTGAGGTTCCACCACTCCTTGGTGGGGTTCAGGTAGCGACACCAAAGTTCCCAGTCGAAGCCCTGAGCCGAGAGAGGGTACTCCTTAATCTCAAAGTTATCATATTTGATATTATCAAACGATGGAGAAACAATCCTTGTGCGATCCTCCTGAATTCTTGAAAGGATGGGTTCAGCCCTTTTTTTATTAGAAAAAAGAGAACATTGAGAGATTTTAGTCTCAATCGAGGCACAGATTGAACTCATTGTAACAGCTTCAGGGTCCTCTCCCTCGGCTTCATGCTCTGATACCCCCCGAACTCCCCGACTTTACCCCCCACACCATCCCCTCCTCCTCCATTCGACTGGCTCTGGCTTCCCTCCACTCCACCACTGGTGGCGTTTTCAGCTTCAATGCCCTGAAACTCTCTCCCTAAACCCCTCTGAACTTTGCTCCCCCTTCTTCAGGTCAGTCCTGAAGACCTTGCCTATTGTGTCACCTCCCTGCGCCCCCGGCGCTCGGTGTCATCGCTCTGGTCTGCGACACTCCCCTACACGACGGTTACCATTGAACGCTGAACTCCACGTGAGCATCGAACAGTGCGACAACGGGGGCTGTGGCTAATCTCCAGCCGCTCACACGAGAGCGGATCAGTCCCTCTTGCTTGTCGTGTCGGATCATCTTGATGAAGCCAGGCTGCCGGGCATTCATATCAGCCACGTAAGCATTTAACCTCTGCTTGAGTTCGTCTGCAAACACAAGAAACGTCAAGTGGGTTAGTCTCTGTGGGAGACGATACAGTGAGTTTAGTCTGTGCTGACTGTGATTGAGAGAGAGACATCTTGAATACTTCTGGGCTTGTCCCATCCCCAACCAATTCACTCTGAGGTGTTAACTCAAGCCTTTGAGTCAGAAGGTGGTGGGTTCAAGGGCCAGGTCAGGACTAGGAACATACTGTAGTCCAAACTGATGCTCATTGCCGGAGATGCCGTCATTCGGATGAGATGTTAAAATCACAGTCCTGTATGGCCAGTGACATGGTTGTTAAATATGCCGCGTACGATCTGAAAAGGGAAGGGTTATTTGGGTTATTTCTCTCCTGGTGTCCTGGCCGACCATTCCAAACATAAACTCATCTCTTTACCTCCCGGCTGTTTGGGGGAAATGTCACTGTGTGCAAAGTGGCAAACCACAAAAATACAGTCATCGAACTGCCAATCATCTTGAAGCGATTCGAGCTAGACATCCTTGCGAGGTGAAAGGCGATATCATTGCAATTGATATTAATAACAATCATGTTATATTGTATATTATGTGTATATTGTATTAATAACAATGTACATGTGATTGTGAGCACGGATTATGTAGGATTTTTGAAAAGATTCAAATGCCAGAACAGAAAACTGAATAACAAGATTGGAGACACTGACAAACGCGATCAGCTGAGCTGAGCTGAACAAGCCACAATTCTCATCTCCACCAATGATCAGAGTAATGAAGGCATTCAGGATTGTAATGCAAATAGGTCTGGCTCTGTTATACCGTGTGGGAGGGGGGGAGGGGTGGGTGGTTCACATTGATTTCAAACAGGATATTGTATCCAACTGGGAGTCTAGAGACAAATTAGCCAAAGCCTGACATGGTCACCAGTGAAAAAACCTTTTTGACTTGAAGGATTTTCACTGTTTCCGCACAAACTGCGTTTGAAGTGGGATTTCCGGTTATCTCACCCTCTGCTATCTTCAATTTCAAACCAGAATATACTGTCAATTTAATAATCGGTACATTCACCCATGGTTATTAGTTTCATTATAATTTTTATCAGGAGAATAATAATCCTTGTATTTGATATAGCGCTTTTTAAATCTTCTAGACTGTGTCTCAAAGCGTATCACAGAATACACTGTAAAGTGAAATTGGTTGTATATTTATGTCAAACGCTTTGAAACATCTCAACGATGTGATTCAGCGCTGTATCAAATACAATATTATTGTTACCCAGAACTCACTGACCCTGACGCAGGTTAATCCCTATCATACGGTAGGGGGTGGGGGTGGGGGGAAGAGAGGGAGGGAGACGGGGGTTTAGGGGGAGGAGTAGGACACGAGTGGGGGTGGGGGGAGTGGGTACAGTAAGCTCACCACTGTTGCTGTTGTCATCCACGAGCACGATCTCCTTCAGCAGATGAGCGGGCGTCCGGGCAATGGCCGAGTAAATGGATCGCAAGAGGACGGATGGCGCTTCGTTCACAAATATAAAGACCACAGTGATCTGTGGCAGTGCCGCTGGGTACTTGATGTTTCGGCAGCTGAAACACAACGGGAAATGAACCTGTACCCACTTTGCCTTTCATACACTCACTCAACAACAACAACAACTTTGATTTATATAGCGTCCTCCATGCCGGACGGCGTCTCAGAGCACTTAAGATTTGTTCAGGTTTGTTTCATGGAGATCGTCATGTGCAAATCAGCTGTTGCCTTTGTCAGAACACAGTCACTCTACTTTACAGTCTTTCCTATCAATTGCTTTGAAAAGTCCTCTTCACTTGCAGGGCGACGTATCCAGTACGAGGATCACTCTTATTGTTTATTTACTGAAACGTGCTGTGGGCGGGATGTTTGCTGCATGACATTTCTCTTCATCCAATAATTGATTTAACATTTCAATTAATCTTGCGTTGCCGGGCTCCAAGAAAGGCGCCTCACAAATATAAGATGTCACTGTTTGGTGTAAATGGTGTAAACGTGAAGTGGAATCTCAGTTAGAGCCTGGCTCAACTCCCACCGTTCTCCCAACTGTTATTCAGGAGAGAAAACAAAACATTTCCCGAGATTTGGCGCACAAAAGGTCATTCCATTTGGGATTGAGGTTCTGAGATTTGTGGGGAGCTGTGCTGGCGCGATTCCCTTTGCATTTCTGGGAACTGGATTACATGGCACTAGAGACAGATGTGATGCACATTTCCTGTCTTCCCGCAGTGTGGGAATGGGACAAACTCCAGGCAGGAAGTGCAATAAAATTGTTTTGCCAGAAAGTAGACAGAAACGTAGTGAGGAAACTCTTCCATTATACGTTTTGTGGAGTGCTGTTTGTCCGTGCCTTGGACCACACTCCCGTCCCCACAAACTCTATCCTCCAACCTTTTGGATTCCAATCTCCAGTTCGGTTGCAAACCCTTAACTGGAAGCCTCTTGGGATGTCTTTCCAACGTTAAATGTAATTAGTTGATGTTGATGTTTGAGCTGGACTCTGGGTGACAATTGGGGAAACTTTTCTCATCAGCCCATCCCCCAGCCCAGCTGACATAGACCCCCCCCACCCCCCCCCCCAGCCCAGCCCCCCCACCACCACCCCCCGGCCCAGCTGAACACAGGCCCCCACCCGAGCCCAGCTGTCACAGCCCCCCCACCCACCCCAGCCCAGCCCCCCCACCACTACCCCTCAGCCCAGCTGAACACAGCCCCCCACCCCAGCCCAACTGACACAGCCACCCCTCCTAGTCCATCCCTGGCTCAGCCGTTATAGAAACACAAGTGAATCAGATTTCACTTCTGTGGACGTGGGGAGGGAGCGGTGAACGTTGATAATAAGTGGTTATTCACGTTATTTGCAGTCGGACAGAAGAAAAGCATTGTTACCATGGAGACGAGAAGCCCTCACAATCCTCCTATTATAACCCACTCTCTCGGCTGCGTCTTGTTCACAAACACAGGCCACAACTTCAGAATCTTCAGAATAATTCATACTCGCAGTCACATCAGGAAATTGCTGCTTAAACCAAACACGGCCTGATATAAGATCTATTTAGGATGTATTTAGAATCTATTTAGGATTGCTCTCCAGCTGCTTGTCTCCTCTCAAGTGTCAGCCTGGCTCTTTCCTGTAAGTCAGTAGGTTTGGGATTTAACCACATTGGGACTTTGAGCTCCCAGACGAGGCGACCTCCGGGACGAGCCCTGGACTTATAGGGTCCGATGTTAACCTGAGGTTCTGTGCGTCTGTTCAGGTGGATGTTTAAAGGTCCTGTTGCTCTGTTCGGGAAAGGAAAGGGAGCTTCTCTCTCCCAGAGGCCGGGCCAACAATCCCTCAACTAAATTTGGTCACTCGCTTCACGGCTGTTTGCTGTGCGCAAGTTCTCTCCCGCGTTTGACAACAAAATACTGTCACTAAAGTTAACAGTAAAGTATGGCAAAGCGTTTTGATGTTTCAATGATAAAACTATATCAAATGATGGAATTATTATTAATGACGTTAGTATTATTATTAAGCTGGGCCATTGACTAAGCATCTCAGCTTCAACATAGACAGCCTACCCGTCTGGCCTGAGGTCTGGAGTGGGCCTGTCCATGGCCAGTTGGTCACTCAGGTAGCTGTTATAGCCGTAATACTGGAACTTTCTCAAGGCCACGTTGCGTTGCTCAGGACTGAGGTCCTGTCCCCAGTGACTGAATAGGGAAGAGTCAATGACGCCTTCATGGGCAACGCTCTCCTCCGCCTGCTGAGGCACGTCTGAAAAATAATCCAAAATCAGAGCGCGGTAAATTCATCTTGAAAATGGCCTAATTTGGGGAGAATTTGTTGGTTCTGCCAACAAATTGTCCCCCACCCCCACCACAGCGCAGAACTGTGATCACGTACAGTTACTGTCAAGCGCTCTGAGACGCTGTCCGGCGTGGAGGGCGCTATATAAATCTAAGTTGTTGTTGTTGTTGTTATGGCATCTGGTGGGAAAGTGGAATGTGATTGACAACAACAAAATGACGTTTGTTTAGCGCCTTTCATGTCGGGAGGACGTCCCAAGGCACTGGATCAAACTGCCTTCAGTCTTACACCAGTCACTTGCGAAATTATTGTTCTCAGTTGGGCTAAAAAAGGCTTTGAATATCAGAAAGCAGCAAAACACGCTCCTCCTACAAGAATTTAACATTAAAAAAAATCTCTCTCTGCACCACTGCTCCCCTTCCCTCCTTCAAATATCTCAAACAACACAAGACATCGTCCCCCACCCACCGCTCCCACCCCCACACATTCATTGTAACAATAGCAAATCAAAAATATCAAGTTTAACTTACTCCACCCACCTGAAAATAAGGAAGGAAAACAAACAATAATAAGATTGTTCATTTCAATCCACGACTGTGCGTGTGGGGGGAACGTTGCTGTGCGCAATTGGCTGCCGCGTTTCGCCCACAAATATATATACAGTCACTTCACTTTACAGTGTATTCTGTGAAGCGCTTTGAGACACCAACAAAATTACACTTTTACAGTGCCTGTCACATCAGGAGGACATCCCAAGGCGCTAAAGACGTCTGGAAGATGTGAAAAGTGCTATATCAATTGCAAGGATTATTACATTATTATTACTAATGTGATCTGACTTTATTCAGTGCTATGTAGTGAGGAGGGTCATGAACGAGTGCAGCTTCCTGCCAGGACATTTAATACCTAAACATACAATCAGTGGATTTAATAATTGATCCACTTCAGCTAAAGCGATCGGCAGCAAATACTGAACACCAGCTCAAAAATGGTGAACATCTGGTGGCAGAGAGAACAAGAACCACAACATCTTATCACGTTATGGAGACGTTTCAAAGTGCTTGACAGAATATATTCTAATGTAATGACTGTGTATTCCTCAAATGCAAGGATTATTATTATTTATTGGGAAAAACACAGCAGCCAATCGCATGCAGCAGGTTCAAAAACAGTTGTGGATTGAGTATTCTCTCAATTTTTTTTGAGGGATTATTATCCCCCAGAAAAGCAATTCACCAATAAACTAACAAGCGGGTTCCTATTTGCTTGCCCAACGTTTGGCCCTGCCCGGAAATCAAACCCAGGTCTGTCGCGTGCGAGGTGATTGCTCTAACCCCTGAGCTACTCTGTGTGGCAAGAGCCCCCGTGAGAGAAGCTGACATCGATAAAAATATTCAAAGCCAAAAAGACCGTTTGAAGTGTCTCATTCAGGATCTTTGTTTCATTGCGACAGCATTGGGAACAAGAGGAAATGGCGAGCAGCCAATTCAGGGCAATGACACCTGATCTCCTTCAGAGAGAGAGAGAGACATTTGTGGCTGAATTTCTCTGACCCTCGCGGGGGTGGGGGAGGGGTGGGGGGGGGTGGCAGTGATGCAGACACAGAGGGCGGGGGAGGGGAAAAACACTGCATGTCATACACACACTGAAGGCTGTTAGCCACTACACCACTGACAGACACTCAGTGAATAACAGGCAGTGATGACAGGACCCGACAGGCTTCCGGAGCAGGTATAGATGCAAACCCACAGAGCACATTTTGAGACGTCGATTCCAGGCCATTTTGGTGACAGCAATTTTTGTCCGAAACACAGATTGTAAACGCATCTCATTCATATGATCACATTCTCTCCTTAATCTCCATCTCTCTCTGTTTCTGCCATACTATTGTAGGTCCATTGTTTATATCACAGAAGGTCTGTATTCAGTCCCACCCATCACCCCCTCCCCCCTTCACCACATGATCCTGATGCCATATTACTGTAGTTATTCTGTCTCCTATGGTTTGGAATTGAGGAAAGCTAAACTTATTGACCACTAACCCCTTCACCAACCACCAAAAAAAAGCAAGCACCAGAATCTCAGCGTTAAAGCCAATCTCTGGCAGAGAGCATTGAATAATAAAGTCACGCATGGATTAACATTTGTTGATCAGTGAAATCCTATGCATGTAGATCCTGCCTGAAATGACATTGACCTCCATGGCTGACATGAAGCATTAACTACATTTTCCAGTAAGTTTACAGAAGGCACTTAGGATAAATATCTGCAAGCTGCCAACGGTGACATTCCCATCACATGTTTCAGAGAAAAGAATGCATTACATCCTGAAAGCGATATGGAACGAGAACAGCTGTGAAGCCGGAGGAGACCAGGGCAGGATGGGCTGGGGGAACACTGAGGGGATTTAAAATAAACACAACAAAAAATATCAACAACATCAAAATTACATTTGCAGAGCGACTGTCATGTTGGGAGGATGTCCCAAGGAGCTGAATAGTTGGGGATCAGGGCCCGAGCATGGGGTGGGGGTGGGGGTGGGAGGGCAGAGAGGTAGGGGCCGGCTGAAGGCGCAGCCGAAAAGGGGGGTCTTGAACCAAAGCTTAGAACACAGGCAAAAGCTACAGACTTCCAACACTTGCCTTTGTCAGTAAAGATTCCTCTGCACCTGTCCAGTCAATGCAATGTCTGGGATCGAATCGGATTGAGATTGGGCCACAACTCCCCAGGTAACATTTGCTAATGTGGTCACTTCATGGCTATTTGAAGGACATTGCGAAAATCAGCTGCCAACACAACATGAGAGTAAATCTAGTGAACATCAGACCAAGTGATAAGGTTCTATATTCAATGCAATGTTTATTACTATTATTACCATCATCATCAGGGTGTGAGGGGAGGTGGGAGGGGAGGTGGGAGAGAAGGTACTTACAGAGGAAGCAACAAAAGGATTCACTTTCCAGCTTGTGCTGCGACGTCAATCTCACAGCTAACGTCTGTGAGAACAATATCCGGGAGCAATTATTATTCAGAAGATTGTTGGCCAGGACACCTATCGGGAGACACAACCTTCTTTTTTCAAGCTTAACCTGCTGTGGGATATTTAATGTCCATGTGAGCAAGCAGACACAGACTCAAGTCACTAACTCACCCATCTCAACACCTCCCAAGGCTGTGTTCATATATAAACCAAAATTTTGTATTTTTGTGAACTGAACATGCAAACGAGGATGTAACGAGCCGTATAACGTGATCTCGATAATTGGATGTTGCGGTTTTGACATTGTTGTGTTTTTCCACAATCCTGATGTGGTAAGATTTGGTTTTCAAAGAGAGAGCCTTGGGAGCAGAGTTAATGATGCCCTCTGATAATGGAGCTTTCATTTCATGTCATTTTTTTCTTTTTTTTTCTTTTAGTCAATCCTCGCCTGACGCCCGTATCCCCCAACAATCCATTAGTTAATGGGTAGCAACCATGGGAGCAGGACCTCTGGATTGACAAAGTCTCAAGATTGGTTTGGATGAAGAAGGCCCTTTGCTCATTCCAATCTCAGCCCTCGAGAACATCCATCCCACCATTAGACATGTCCACTATTGGCTTCAACCACTCTTCTTGGCAACCATGGTCCAGTCATCACTGCCTAACTGTTGAGCACTTTGGGATGTGCTCCCAATGTAAAAAGAGCTCCACAAATGTAATGTAATGTTGTTGTTGTTGTTGTACCCTCTAGGAGGGGAGCAGGGGAATGGGGTGTGGAGTCAATAGTTAGATAGCTCCTTGGCTCCAGTGGTGTGGGGGTGGGATCTGGATGGCACTAGAATGAGTGCGGATGTCATGGCGATGATTGAATGGCATCTTTCTGTGTTGGGAATGTTCTCTCAATGCTCTTTGCCTTTCAGCACCGTGGTTAGCTCCAAGGCAATGCTGGATTAGGACTGGCAGAACTGAGGAGAGGGTTAAATGTGACATTGGGAGGAATTATTTTGGTGACAGGTTGGCATCTCAATTTGTTTGAGATTCCCCCCCATCCCCCCCCGACTTATTGGTTGAACCAACAACCTTCCGAGTCACATGCAAGAGCTACCAGTTGGGAGCTACCAACTGATCCAGGCTGACTACTGACTGGACAGCTTTGCAAAGAGTAGACAACAACAACAACAACAAAATGACACTTGGATAGCGCCATTCACATCGAGAGGACAAGGCACATACACTATATAACTCCGGCTGCTATTAGCAAAGAATTCCTTGTCCTTCAGGAAGGTGTATGACTCCAATTAGGTTTCCGCCCTATCCACAGCACAGAAACTGCCCTGGTTAAGGTCACAAATGACATCCTAACCGCCTGTGACCAGGGCTCCCTCTGCCTCCTCGAACTCCTTGACCCGTCTGCTGCGTTCGACACAGTCGATCACACCATCCTCCTTCAACGCCTTTCCTCCCACCTCAACCTTCAAGGCACAGTCCTTGAATGGTTCCATTCTTATTTGACCCACCCTTTACATTTTGTTTCTTCCAATGGCTTTTCTTCAAACCCCCGCACGGTTTCCCACGGTGTCCCTCAGGGCTCTGTCCTCGGTCCCCTTCTTTTCACCCTTTACATGCTCCCCCTGGGCGACGTCATCCGCAGACATGGGGTAAATTTCCACATGTATGCGGATGACACCCAGTTGTACCTTTCTGCCTCATCCCTCAACCCCCAGACGATCGATGTTCTGACCGACAGCATGTCTGTCCGACATCGAATCGTGGACGAGGGACAACTTTTTGCAATTGAACGTGAATAAGACCGAGGCCCTCCTGATTGGCTCAAGCCAGCGTCTCCGCACATCGGGCGCTGCCAGCCTCAACATCCAAGGCTGCACTCTCCACCTCACAAAGCCAATCAGGAACCTCGGCATCATGTTCGATCAAAAACTTTCCTTCCTCCCCCACATCCGCGCCTTGACCGGCACCGCCTATTTCCATCTGCGCAACATTGCCAGGCTCCGCAACTATCTTACCCCCCACGCTGCCGCAACACTTGTGCATGCTTACATCACCTCACAGCTGGATTACGGAAATTCTCTCCTAGTTGGCCTCCCCAGTTCCTCCATTCATAGGCTGCAGGCCATCCAAAACTCTGCAGCCCGTGTACTATCCCGCACCCGCCTCCGTGACCACATAACTCCCACCCTCGCCCATCTTCACTGGCTCCCCATCCTCCAGAGGATCGAATTTAAGATCCTCGTCCTCACCTACAAGGCCTTACACGGCCTTGCCCCATCCTACCTAACCGATCTACTCTCCCCCTACACGCCCACCCGGACCCTCCGTTCAACAGGACTTGGCCTGCTCCAAGCCCCCCGCCCGAACCGCCCCACCATCGGAGGCCGGGCCTTCAGTTTCTCCGCTCCCACCTTATGGAATGCCATCCCTCAATCCCTCCGTTTTGCCTCTTCCCTTTCCTCTTTCAAGGCCGATTTGAAGACTTTCCTCTTCGATCGTGCCTTTTGTTCCACCCCGAACTCTTTTACCTCCCCTTCGTGTTTCACCCCTTCCCAAACACTCCCCTCCCTTGTACCCTGAGCCTGCTCCATTGGCTGCTACCTTCTCCTACAAAATGCATAGTCACTACACTTGAGAGTAAAACCCGGTAAGGTGCATTGAGATGTCTTGATGGTGTGTTAAGATTATTAACTTCACAGTAGATGTGACATCTGCAGGCGTCCAGCGCCTCGGGACGTCCTCCTGACGTGAACAGTGCTAGACAAGTGTAACAATAACATATAATAATACAAGTGTCATTTTGTTGTTGTTGGTCAAATACTTCCAGATGTCCTAAAGTGCTGTGCGACTATCATCATCATTATAAACACGGAAACAAAAGCAGCTGCAATAAACTCAACATAGCCCCCTCCCCCACTTACTCTCTCAATCTGATTTTCATAGTTTGTCAGCGATGGTCAGGACTGGTCTGGTGAAGAGAGCAATACAAACAGAGCAAGTCTCACCCCCTCAGCCAAGAGCAATAAAATAGATGACTGCAACAATTCTGCTCCTCATTCCCTCTGTCCCAATCATCATTGTCGCTGGCTTATGTCACCACATCCCTCAAACTCTTCCCTCCCTCTAAAATCCTCTTCCCTCTCCCCTCCCCTCTCAACTTCAAAATCCTCATTCAAGATCTCTTTTCAAGCATTTTTTCACCAGTCTTAAATTCTCCTTTCCATTAATACTTCTGTCTCCTCTCTGAGATTTTAATCCAACTTGAAAGATGCTCATTTAATGTGGTTGCTCAACCCATGGCTGTGTGTGTGACACAATCGGCTGCTGCTTTTCGCCCACAAAACACACAGTCAATTTACTTTACAAATATATTCTGTGAAGCCATTTGAGACATCTCAACAGCCTGATAAGGGATTATATTATTTTTATTTTAGTGCCTTGTTATGTTATTCAAATGTCTCAAAGTGCTTCCCGGGATACACTGTAAAGAGGAGTGACTGTGTATCTTGTGGGTGAACAAAATGCTTGTATGTTTATTGTTATTTTAATTATTAATGAGGAACTTTAAAGGGAACTAAACAATGAAAAACCTCCGTTTATTTAGTGTCTCTTATTACAGAACATTTTGGAAGAAGGGAAGGAGGGAAAGCCCTCTCTTCTCAAAGTGCTGGGGTTTCTAAAAGGTTCTGATTCTCATTGGCATCTTGAGAAATATAACACGTGAGGGATGACAGGCCATCCACATTCCACAGAGATCTGCCGATCACAGCCAGCAACGGGCTCGCACTGCAGAGGCACTTCAGGCGTTTAATGAGAGTGTGAGGGGAGGGGGGGGGTGTGGGGGGGGAGAGAGAAAGAAGAGAAGACAAGAGAGGCTTCATTCACAGGCAGATCAAACGGACCCAGAATTCCTCCAGCACAAGTGGAGCAGGCTGCATGAAAGGAAATGTCATTTAAGAATTTCCCACAAAAGCAGACAATAGTTTGGGGGACTTTGCTCTCACAGTAAACGCAAAGATCATGTTTGCAGAGAATCACATTAAGCAAAAAGTGTGACAATTAACTGTTCCCTTTACACACTCTCGCTTTCCCCTCAGGTTCTCTCTCTCTCTCTCTGTCTCTCACATGGGAGTCCAGTAGCTCCATTACACCCACAAAATACACTTTAGTATTTTTACACATGGAGTACTGTAGAGCACTCGCCTTAAAAGTGAGAGACCTGGGTTCAATTCCACGCAGGGCTAAACTTTGGGCAAGTTTCCTTACTCCACACACTTTATAATAATCCCTCAAAAAACCCCCAATAATAAATTGGTCATTTCAATCCACGACTGTTTGTGGGGGACACTGGTGTGTGCAATTGGCTGCTGCGTTTCACCCACAAATATACAGTCAATTCTCTTTACAGTATATTCTGTGAAGCGCTTTGAAACTTCTCTAGAAAACATGATAAGGCTCTGTATAAAATACAAGGATTATTATTATTATTATATGCTGTGAAGCACTTTCAGATGTCATATAAAATGCAAAGGTTATTATTAAATAATTGATGTCGGTGAGAGGATGGGCAGTGGGAGGGGGGTGGGTGGGGGTCTGATGAGCTGCAGACGGGAAGGAAGATGGAGGTTCTGGATAAACTAGCACTCGGCCACACACAGACATTCTCTCTTCATTAACATTAAGTCTCCATCTGTGACCCCATCAGCAAGATTACTGCTCAGGTCAGGCTCTTAACAGGTACATTGAGATTCTAGCCAAGACTTTCTTTAGTGTAAGTAGGTTCACTGCTGCTGTACGACTGATGTACCTTCCAAGTGCAGTCACCTTTCATGTGTCTCAGAAAAGTCCTGAAATAAACATTTTCTTGTAGAGCCGATCACAGCAGGGGCTTGTCGAGAAGACAACTAATTTCATGCTGTTTAATGTTTCCACGTTTCCCCTCATTGTCACTGGAGAAATAATCGCAAAGTCGCACGAAAAGGCAAGTCGTGGGCAATGTTGTGTTTGTGCTCCAGCCACTAACGGGAACCAACAACACAGAGGCTGAGCTTCACATCGCGAGGACCTCTCAAAGTGCTTCACAACATATACTGTAAAGTGTAGTGACCGTGTATGTTTTGTTAGGCATCCCACAAACAGGGCCGACATGGAGAGAATCTGCTCTTTGTCAACAGTGACACAGGATGTGTTAATGGCCGCTGGTCAGTTTACTTGTCATCTACACTCTACAAGAAGGAACCATCCACAGTCCAGCCCTCCCCCCCACCCTATCCTCTCCCCCCTCCCCTCTCCCCCCTCCCCTCGCCCTGGAATGTCAACTCTAGTCCCTGTGAGTTCATATTCCTGACGTGTGGCTTTGTACGATAACCTTGTCTCTCTGGAGGCGAGAATGTTACCAACCGAGCCAGGAAACTAATGCATAATTTCTCTGCAGCTCTGGGATAGGAGGCTGTGGAGAGAGGTGAGGCTGCAGACGAGACCAACACAAAACGTAAGGTCCTGTGAGTCGGCCGGCTGCGATCCCGAAACGTTCTCCCAGCGGTTGCTGAAGCTTTCCTGTATCCTCTGCGGAAAGGCTCCGGAAATGGACAACAGTGTTAAACATCTCTTCAATTCCTTTCTTCAAAGAGAAAACCTGACTGCAGATTCCTGGGATTCACCAGGAAATCCTGGCATTGCTGACCTCGGCACCCGGAACAGACCAGCCCCAGATTTAAATAATAATAAAAATAATAATCCTTGCATTTGATACAAAGCCTTATCGCATAATTGAGACATCTCAAAAAACTTCAGTCTACAGCAAACATGCAGTGGCACAGGCAAACACACCAACACAGACTGACACGCAGCCCTACACACAGTCACGCAGCCCTACACACAGACACACAACCCTACACACAGTCACGCAGCCCTACACACAGACACGCAGCCCTACACACAGACACTGACATACAGACTGATACACCATTACACACACCAAAAAAAAAACTTGGATTTATACAGTGCCCTGAACGGCATCTCAGAGCACACACCAAACTGGCAAAAACACACCGACACACACACACCAACACACACAGGCACACTGACACATTCAGGCACACAGACACACACCGGCACACACAGACAGGCACACACCAACACAGACACTAACACAGAAGCACACAGACGCACACAGACACACAGACACACAGACATACTGACATACACACCGGCAAAAAGAAAACTGAAGTGGGATAACTTGCAAAACAGATATTCAAAGTCTTCTTTGTGCAAAGTGGCTTAGACCAATCTCTCCTCCCCTCCCTCCTCTCTCTCTCATTGACACACAATCCCACAATCAATAACTATAAAAAGGTTTGGGTGAGAAGAGATTCAGTAATCAGTTGGACCTGAAGATAATTCTGCTGAAGGTCCACGACTAGAGAAACGCAGGTCCTCGTGACTTCAGACTTTTAGAAGACTTTTATAAATCCTTTAGCTCTTGTTGGAGCACTCGTCTTAGAAGCGTGAGACGTGTATTCGAATCCAGGCAGGTCAGGGCGAAACCTTGGGCAAGTTTCCTTACTACACACACCACACACACACACACGCCTAATAATCTAATAATAATCCCTCAAAAAAAGAGAAAAATTGATTCATTTCAACGCACAACTGTTTGTGTGTGTGGGGGGGGGGGGTGGGGGGGGGAGGGACACTGCTGTGCGCAATTGGCTGCTGCGTTTCGCCCACAAATATATACAGTCACTTCACTTTACAATATACTCTGTGAAGCTGCTTTGAGACGTCGATAAGATGTGAAAAGCCACGATATCAAATGCCAGAATTATTATTATTATTATAAAGCAGCAACATTAACAACTTCCATCTACACAGCGCCCTGCAAACCTCTGAGAGATTCACAGAGACAGGGTTGGACACTGAGGAGGAATCTCACCCTCACCTATAGGTGGTTACACCCGACCCTTTCCTCCCCCCCCCCCCCCCCTCTCACAGGTCACATTCCTGAGATACCTTTGCAGACACAAACCCCGGGCATGTCTGTACCTCACTAATGGGAGGTTCGAAGAATGCCGTTTCCTCTCATCTTTCCTGAACACAAAACCACACTTTGGCTTCCCTTCCCATTACACAATCCAGCGCGTGTCCCAATAGGCCTGTGTCCCAGTGTCCTGTCCTGGCTGGGCTGGCCCCCAGTTTAGGCAGCAACAGTCTCCGGCTGTGCAGAGAAGCTACGTGTTGAGGTACAAATATGAGAAGGTCCAGGTTGGTGACTGAGCCAAGTCAATCCCACTCGCCTGCTCTCTACCCTCGCTCTCTTTGAAAACTTCTATTAAAGTCTCATCTTAATCTTCTCTTCTTATTCCAAGGAGAGAATAATCCCACCTTCTCTAGCCTCCATTGATAACTATATGGATTATGATTGTTTTGTATATATATTTCTTCCATTTAATGCCGTCACCTCCATCTTCTAAACAGTGTTTATTTCCATCAGCCAGTGGGGCTCGTGTTGTTTGTGTCATTATTCCATTAATCCCCATCATCCCTAAAATAAAATTCTATGATCTGGCATTGCCAGCCCTGCCTGGAGGCAAACACACAGGACACATTCCAAGCCAATCCCTCACTCTCGGCCAGCGCACAATCAGACACCAATGCTGATCTGGGTAAAAACTAATTGAAGTTTCAATATTAAGGTCAACAAAAACTCAACTAAAATTGTCCCCTCGCTCTCTGGCTGGCTGGCTCCGTGTGGGACATCATTCTGCGCAGACAAAATACAAAATACATGGGGGTGGTGGGGGGTGGGTATGGGGGGGGAGGGGGGTGGGGGGGGGGGGTGTAGGGGGGAGGGGGGGGGTGGAGGGGGGAGGGGGGGGGGGGGGGGGCCCAAACACATCACAATGGACGCAAATCCGATTTGCCGTCACACACAAGGACCCATTGATTCCCAGTGTTAATTTTCTCCTCAATGTTGCTGCCGGGAAGGTAATCCTCAACACTTTGCAGCATTCCCCCCCCTCCCCCACCTCTCCCACCCCCTCCCCCCCACTCTCCCCCCCTCCCCTCCACTCTCCCCCCCCTCCCCCCCACTCTCCCCCCCCTCCCCCCCACTCTCCCCCCCCTCACAGGGCAGAGGCTTGTTCCAATGGGATTTCCTCTTTCTTATTGCTGGGAATGTCAAATGATTTAATCCCTGGCCAGAGCCTCTCTTGACTCACCTGATTAGTCTCAAATATGGCTGCCCAGAATGCTGAAAGGGAACAATCCCCTCTCTCTCTCTCTCTGGAATATAACAGGATCTCCCTCCCACTGATATAACTTCCCCCAGGCCCCACTCCCTCTCCCACCTTCCCACCACCACGTTCTCCTGGCCACACACACACAATGTCCCCAGCTCTCCCCCCGCCATTACTATACCAGCCTCAAGCCTTTCTGGAACTCTCTCAGTGTAGTATGAGAAAGATACAGTCAATTCACTTTATAGTCTATTCTGTGAAGAAGCACTTTGAGACGTGGATAAGATGTGAAAAGTCGCTGTATCAAAAGGGTAGGATTATTATTATTATTATGAATTAGAGTATTTCCCTGTTTGGAGCCCAGCTCCCAGGGTTAGATCACAGGCTCCCCGAGTCCCACAGATAAACAAAAACAAGCTCAGAGCGAGAGAGAGCGCGAGAGAGCGAGAGAGAGAGAGCGAACAAAGCCGGGCACACTGGATCCTGGTGTCCTTGTAAAACAGCAAGTTCCCCCACACAGAAAACCACACACTTTTACACATTA